>VTPC01006093.1:0-46272 GCA_011009095.1 Ignelater luminosus
TTTGATAGCGTTTACTAAGTCTAAGTCTTCATCTTCCTCTTGGCTGTTCATTTTTCTCAGGTTTTGCTCTATTAGCTCTTTTAACCTTTTTCTGTTTTGACTTACTGGTTGTCTCGATGCTCCTGGTACCATTTTGGATCTTTCCTTTTTGACATTTATCGTTACTTTAGCTCTAACGGCTCTATGCTCACTCCCTATTGTGAATTTTAGTACCGTAACATCTCGAATGGTAGTATTTCTGTTAGCAATGATGAAATCAATTTCGTTTTTGATTTTGCCGTCGAAGCTTATCTAGGTCCATTTTCTTGTGCTTTTCTTTTTGAAGAAGCCGTTCATCTGGTAAAGGTTTTTCTGTAGTTTTTAATCAATGCTGTGTACCAAACTTATAATTTTCATGTTTTATGTTTTCAATAAGGTTTACTGATAATCTCCATATAATTTTGCAATACTTGTTGGGTCTTATTTGGAACACATCATGGGCCTTATTAGAAACAGGACGATCTTAACAAGGCCCGTGTGCTAAGTTTAGGACATCTAAATCTAGCTATATGTTAGTATCGTTTCCCATATTTTAGTTATTTTAGTCAAATACAACATTTTTAAAAACATTATCATTTATTGTCATTTGCTTCATTTACTTTATTCATACATCACCACGAGATTCGAGCATGTATATCTTCTAAACGAGATTAGTGCAGGTATAATTCTTTATGGTCTATCAATCCTACCTTGGCATACAACAAAAATGTGTCAACTTTAAAATTCCAGCCCCAAAATACTGAAACATCTTAATAAGATATTTTGCAGGTAATTGTTTTGGGTAGTCGTAGAAAAAGTTTACTGTGTAACTTGAATAAAATGCCCAAATTGTATTACTAGTACTACTACTTTGGTGGCATCGCATTTACTGACTAGAGCAACATGATATATGCAAATACAATATCCGCTTTAGTTTTACTGTATTTTTCCTTACATTTTCTAGTCATATTCAAACATTTGTTGATTACCATATCTATGTACCAACTGCATCTTCTGTAGAGAAAATGTGACCAAACTAATCAGCCTTTCGCAGGAATCTTCTTGAGGCCAGACGAAAAATAACCTCCTTGTTAAATGGTAAAGAATTATCTGAAACGAAAATGTAGGAATACAAGAACCTGATTGTAATTCGAAAATAGAATTTAAGCAAAGATGAATAAACGCAAGATTTAGTGTATTACAGGATGTTGGATTTGATTTTAAAAAATGTGGAAATAGCATTATGATTGAGACAAGGAAAGGTAAAAAGTTAACGGATTGAAATTATTTTAGTGAAGTTCTCTAGACAGCACAAATTTATTAGTAGAAATGACGGAGAAAACAAATCAACCTGTATAATAAAGTGCTGAAATTTGTCATTCTCAATTAGAACATAAAAAATATCCAAATAAGTAAAATTAATTACCCTAGTAAATATTAAAATTAATTACTGCATTTCTAATGTAGAGTATCACTTTATGAAATGGCACAGAAAGTGTTAACCTTCAAGATACTACGAGTATATGACCGTGATATTCAAAGCATTACAACTTTTTGACTAATTTTTATCATAAATATACACTAATTTATGAGTTAGCCTATATTTATACCAGTTAACACACATACAACCTCAATTTTATTGCTTAATTGATGTGCGGGTTTGATAAAAAGAAAACATTATGGTATTTTTGATATATTAGCCTGTACCGTTTTTTTATTATCAACTAACAAATATTGTTGACTTTCAACATGTATAATAAATAGCCCGCATTCAAAAGAACGATCTGGAGGGCACACTCTTATCATTAATTATTACGAAATCGTTTTTCTTAACTTGAATATTAAAATAACTTACCCCATTATGTGATGTGCCAAAACAGTTTCGTCCCACACTTAAGATGAATGAGAAAAAGACGATACACTGCAATAAAAAACAATTATTATTAGATAATGTTCTCTAAAAATTACATTAAATTACACTTAACAGCTATTATAAATTTTAAAATTGATTTTTAACCTATTCAACCTACTATTACAAGCATAATCATATTTTCAATAACATAATTACAAAGAAATGATCAAAGAACTTGGATGCTAGCAAAATTTATGGTCAGATGTGAATATAAATTTTAAAATTATCTCTACATTAGTATTCTCTAGAACAGAAAATATTTATGCAATTAATTTACCGTAAGTTTACATCTTAAGGTTAATGTAAATAATACTTATACAGCTAGCTATCTAAGGAGCATTACTATTTAGAATAATCTTAAGTAATAGTTTCTAAGATTTTGCAACGCAGTCAGCCGTCACGGAATTAGATCAAAAGATGCAATCGCAAACACGACCACGATGCGTAATGAAATCGAAATCTTACAACATTAATTATATTTATTTTATTTTATTACTATTACATTCATAGAAATTAAAAACCTAACACGAGAAATGTAATAAAGGGGAAATTATGTATGAAGGAATACATTAGTTGAAATAATCATGTTATACTGAATTACCAGTACAGCCTTGCAAAAATTAATTTTACTATTATTAAAATACTTAAAGCAACAGTAATAATAACAACAAAAAGAACCTTCAAAGTCATTCAAACAGTTTAGGGCAATTAATTAAATGATCGTTCACGTACACTACATCTGACACAAGTCTCAATTTGCAACAAGCAAGGACACTAGTGAGTAATAAAACACGCAGATGTATTAAAAAGTAATTACACGTTATCTGACGTAGTATTATTGTAATGTAAAAGACGTGAGTGTAACATTTGTGATTTTTTAACTTGGGTCAATGACTTTTGTTCAGACAGTAGTTTCCCTGCCTCTTTTTATTTTAGCTGTTTGTTTAACTGTTTGGTGTTGCAATAATCTGATTGCAGATCTTTAGGGGTGTTATTATTTCTTAGGTAATATGCAATGATATTACAGTTGAAATAAGTTCGTTTAGTTGATAAATCAAAAGTTGATTGAATTCAAGATTGTACTTGAAACTGTGTGCCTATTATTCATTATTACTAGGATTTTATACAAACATTTAAAAATCATTTAATTTATTTCAGTCACGAAATTACATTTAAATGTTAATAGTAACTCTAGCAGAGTTAAACTTTAGAAGTAAATAATAGTGACAACAATATTATGATTAGATGTTATAAATTCATTTTCTTGAATAACGTGTGTAGTAAATGGTGAGCAACCTTATTAGTGATTTCTTACGCTGAGCTGTACACACATAAATAATGGGACAGGCAAACAGACTCACGTTAGTTCTTCTAACAATACTCAAACAAGAGAAAACAGTTACTGTTTCAATCTACCTTAAAAAGGTTAAAGTCTTATATCTTATATCTTATGGGTGATAGAAGTACCTAGTAAAAACTATAACCTTCTTTGTCTTGATTGAAGAATACTTGTTGGAGTTTTAAGTTTTGGGCAAGATTGTCAGCCCTTTATGAGATTTTTATTGATGGAGTAGGTGTTTGGGTCGTTTATGTTTGTGTCGTATGTTGTTGTCGTATTGTCCGAGTGAATTTATTAATGGGTTGGAAGATGTCGGAGTATTTAGGTATAATTTTTCAGCTGTGGTTTGGATGAATTGCTTGAGGGTTGGAATGTTTGCGTCACTGTGTAGGTCGGCGTTGCGTATGTACCAGGGGGCGTTGAAGGTCATGCGGAGGATTTTATTTCGTACGATTTGCAGTTTCTTGATATGTGATTTAGCAGCATAGCGTATGTTAGTCGTATAATGGATTTATATAGGAGTAGTTTGTTGGTCGGGTTCAGAAAACTGCGTCGGTGTAGGAGGGGATATAGGGTGGCGATGATGGCGTTGGCTTTTCGGACGCAATGGTCAGTATGCTCTTTCCAGGTCAGTCGTTTGTCCAGGGTCACTCCAAGGTATTTGACGTTCGACTTCCAAGGGATTGGTCGGTTGTGGATGGTGATGGGTGGCATTTGGGGGGGGTCTTCTTCTGGTGAAGTTTATTGCTGCGCTTTTGTACTTATTTATTTTTATGCGCCACTTGCAAAACCAGTCTCCCATAGTGTCTGCGGCTTCTTGGAGACGGCGGGCTAGCATTTGTGGATCGCGGGATGGGGACCAAATTGCCGTGTCGTCGGCGTAGAGAGCTGTTTGGGTGCCGGCTAGTGTGGGAAGGTCTGACACATAGATTGAATATAAGGCTGGGGAGAGGAGAGACCCTTGAGGAACTCCGGCTGAGATGTGATGGATGGTAGATCGGACGTTTTCTAGTTTGTCGAAAGCTGCGATGATGGATATAGGAAGCGATGAGTTTCGTGAGGTTACTGTTGATTTGTGCTTGAAATAGTTTATAAATTAAGTCAGAGTGCCAGACCTTGTCGAAGGCTTTGGCGACGTCCAGAAAGATAGCACGGGAGTGGTCGTGGTTGTTGAAATTGTCAGTGATATGTTCGACCAGCCTCAGGATCTGACGGTGTGTGGCGTGACAGCTTCGAAATCCGAATTGCTCGTGCTGTAGAATTTGCCGGTCGTCCATTTCGTGTCGGAGGCGTTGAAGGATGATAGCTTCTACTATTTTGCCCAGCGTAGAGAGAAGGCTGATGGAACGGTAATTTTGGGGAAAAAGAGGGTATTGACCAGGTTTGGGAATCATTATGACGTCCGCTGTTTTCCAGGACAAAGGGAAATATCGGAGTCGTAGAATGGAATTGGTAATATTAACTAGAGCGATGATGAGTTTGCGAGGGAGTCGTTTCAGAGCATAGTTGGGAATTTGGTCGGGTCTGGGGGCTGTTTTGGGTTTTCTAAATTTTATGATGGTGGCAATTTCTTCAGCGGGAGGGTCGTCGTCGGTGTCTTGTAGATTGTTGCGGACTTGTCCCGAGATTCGGGCTGCAAATGGGACATCCATGTTGGTGTAATTTGGACTACATTGTTGTTCAAAAGTGTGTGCGAAAGCCTCCGCTCGTTCTTCGTGAGTGTACCCTAGGCCTTGGGCACCATGAATAGGAGGAATTCGTGTTTTCTTGGATTTCAGACGTTTAGTTAATTTCCATAGTGAATTATCGGTTGGACTGAGAGAGGCGAGTTTATCTGACCATGTTTGGTTACGGTAGGTTTGGATTTCCGTTCTGATGTGATTGTTTAGCCGAGTGAGTTCGATGTAATCGGCTGGGTTGGTGGTGGTTTGCCAGCGTCGATGAGTTCGGTTTCTAATACGTATCAGGTGTTTTATATTCTGTGGGAGAATATCGCGACCATCAGAGATTGGATTTGGGTTGGTCGCATAATGGAGGGAGGACTGAATTCGGTTGGTTAGGTGCGTTACTTCAATGTTCTGGATGACGGGGATATTTCCATAAGTCGATTGTAGATGTTTGTGGTACGCTGGCCAGGAGATGATATGTTGGTAAGTCGGTGGTGAGTCAGTGAAGTCGCCGAGGTGGAGTAGCACAGGGTTGTGGTCTGATGTCAGTTCGGGGAGGGAGAAGATGTCGTAATTGAAGCGTATGTTTTTGAGGACTGCAATGTCCAGGACGTCGGGGCGACCGTGTCCATAAAAGGTGGGGACAGGTGGCCCGACGACAGCAATGTCGTGTTGCGTAGCATATTGTTGGAGGAGTGTTCCCTTTTGGTTGGCGAGGCGGCTGTTCCAATCTTGGTGTTTAGCGTTGAGGTCTCCTCCTAAGATAATTTGATCGGTATTGTCGAGTAAGGTGTCTAGATTTTCGTCTGTCAAGGGGCGGTTGGGTGAACAGTAGACTGCTGTGAGTCTTAAAGACCCATTTTGTGCTGTGTTGATATAGATAGACGTGGCCTCGATTTGCTGGAGATCGTGGTTGGGGCCAGGGTAGTGATAGATGTTGGAACGGATATAGATAGCTGTACCTCCGCCTCTGTTGTTGAGTCGGTCGTAATGGTATAGTGTATAGTTGGGAAGTCGTGGTTCGATTTGACGTAAGTGCGTTTCACAAATTAAAATGGCGTCGAGGTCATGTCGGTGGGCGAATTCTAGAAGTTCGAATCGTTTGTTTTCTAAGCCGTTAGCATTGCATAAAGCAATCTCAAGGGAGGTAGGTTTGCGTAGAGTGTCTGGCATTATCGGTTGAGGAGGTTCAAGAGTTCCGGAAGTATCTGGAGAAAGGCGGTGGAAATATCGTTGTGCTTCAGTGTTTCAATTGCAAGGAATAGCAGTTGTTTAAGCAGTGCGGGGTGGCTGGTGTACGCCGCATTGCCTAGTAGTTGATATAGGAAGGGTGGGTGTTCTAAAGTTGGCTCCCTTGGCGTGGGCGAAGAAGTACGGGTTGCTTTGGGTTGTGGTGTTGTGATGTCTGCGTAGCTTTTGGTCTTGGGGGTTGTGGAAGCTGCCATGGAAGGTGGAGGGATGTTGGGCGTTGCTCGGGGAGACTGTCTAAGGATGGCAGAGGTTGATGTAGGTGGAGCACTTGCTGAAGTTTTCTGTGAAGGTGGTTTTGGAAAGCACGGACATCCGCGATAACTGGAGGGGTGGTTGCCAGAGCAGTTAGCGCAGGTTGCTGGTAGATTTTTGGGTTTGGTGCATTGACTTGAGTGGTGATTTCCTGCGCATTTCACGCATCTGGGAGCAGAGTGGCAGCCGCGTTGCGTGTGGCGGAAGCCCTGGCAGCGGTGACACTGTGAAATTGAGTCTGTTTTTGTTCGTGGCGTTTTGGTCTTGATTTCTAAGGATAGAATAGTTTTCAGGTTCCAGATATCTTTGTAATAGCCTGTGCGGGCCAAGAAAGCGGGCACTAATGGGATTGGTCTCTTTTCCTTGCCAACGTGCAATCGGGAGACGTTGAGGATTGGAAAATTTTTAGCTTTAAGGTCTTCGGTGATATTGGACGTTGTGATGTCTTCCGGGATTCCACGTAGAACCACGCGTAAAGGTTTTTCTTCTTTGAGCTGGTATGTGTAGAATGAGATGTTGTCATCGTCAAGGAAATGGATCATTCGTCTATAGTCGTCGACACTGCCTGGTTACACGCTGATGCCTTCGGGAAGGTTTCGCGCTTTGATAAACTGGATTTGTAGCCGGGTAAATTCGTTCGATAGGGAGGTCCATTTATTTTTGTCTTTGATGACAATTGGAGGTATATTATTTTGTTTTTCGGTTGGAAGGATACTAGGTGTTGCCGTTGGTTCTTCCATTTCAACTTCCGTGAGGATTTGGAAGCGGTTGTCGGTGGTAGTGGCAGGCGGGTCACTATCGAGGGATTCGCGGCGGGTGACGTCGAGCTAATGAAATTGATATGTTTCCACTTGCAACACCTTCATACATTTTATACAGGTATAAGTTTAAAAGAAGCCACAGCTAGTTTTTCAGAGGTTTCTAACAATTTCTCTATAACTCATGGAAAACCTTTTGGATAATTTATTTTTCCATCTAAATGTTGCATCAGATGACGAAAAGGCAATTTGTTAGTATGTAACAAGCATATGAACCACTGCAATGGTTTGCCGATACTCATTTCTAGTTGCCTCACAACGCCATTTTTAGATTCAGTATTTAAAATCTTTTCTTTCTTGTAAGACAGTCTTGACATTACGTTCACCAAAGTAGATGCCTTCCACCATTTGTTTTTCAGAACACAAATTTAACACCCTGTGACGGTTTTTCCTTTCTCTTCTAATTTTGCTTCGGTTAATGACTTTTGATGTATCAGCTGTAGTTATCATTCCCAAGTCTTTAAAAATGGATGCGGCTCGGTCAAATACTCCTGTCCTGTCATACGCTTTTGCAAGAATTGGCAGCTTAATTCCACGAGTACGTAAGTTTGCCGAAGTTGATGGAACCATCCTCAGAAAGATCTTCCTCAATTTGTATCTTTGGATTGGAAGTAGCCTTCTATGAAGGGTAACTACAACTAATATCGCTATCGTCACTAGAAATATTCTCCATTTCCTCCCGCATTTCATCTTGACGTTGCTCTATACCATAATCTTTCACCGAATCTCCTTCCCGTTGCTTTTTCAATCTCTCCGCTTCCCTTTCTTTTCTTTCTTTGGTCTTTTGCAGTTTGAGGGTAGTCTTGACATCAACATCACGTATTATCATTTTACGTGAAGTACTTTGGTCTATCAAAAAACCACGTTTAATCTCAGGTACTTTATTGCTGCAAGAACAACATTTGAACTCTTTACATTTACAAGAACATATATCGAAAAGGGGTTTTTCAGCTGATATTCTAAAAAAATGGTTTTATTCTAAGCATATTTTGTTTCTTTGTGAGTTGATGTACTTCTTTAAACAATTGTACTTTTTGTGATATTCTTTTATCTTGTGTGTTGGTCTGACACTACAGGAAGAGATGCGTTATGGCATATCAGTTTTAACTTGACTAACAGTTTTTTTTTGATATATCGCTTATACTTGGGTCTTGTTCTTTATTCTCTTTTTTCAACACACTTTGAATAAGTAAATAATTTTTCATCACATCCATGTGTGTCGGTAAAACATTTCCTTAATTCTTCAGGTATACCAAATATTTTGCAGTCTGTATCACATCGAGTTTTTGGCATATTGAATAAATGAATATAGCGTGTTCTAGCAACTTCACTTGTTTTGCACGTGTCACTCCACGGACCACTAAAGTTAAACTGATGAAAATATAAGAAACCGTAATATTTGTACTACAGCATAAATATAACAATTAACTGTCCAACTCAATTGCGCAGAATGTCTCCCACGCTTGTAGGAACCCCAAGAAATTTGAAATTTTGCACAACTAATAAGTGTAACAAAATGCATCTTTGAAGTATATAGGCATAAAAAAATTTTGTCAAAAAAAATATCATTTCAGCCTACTTTGTATGCCTCTATCATTAGCAGCCATAAAATACGAGCTACAGTAACTACCATATGTAGTGGCAAAAAGAGAAAGCTGTTCAATGTCACATAATTGAACTGTCGATGTCAATTTTTCCATAGCTGTTCGTTTCTTTGTTAAGAATGGTCAATATTGATAATAAGGTTTTACATGCCCAAAAAATAGTTTGTAATACATTTGATTATATACCAATAACTTCTTTTAATGAGCATTTAGCAAAGATTAAAAAACCTGTTTTGAATGTACAAAAGTATTCATAAGAACAATCAAAAGAATTCTTCCAATCTGTTTCTCAAGTCCCACAGATGAGGTGAGGCAAACCCATAGTTTTTGTACTAAGCGTTTACAGATTGTAAATAAAATATGAAGCATAAACTATACTACGCAATAACATTAGAATGGATGCTTTAAATATTCAATCTGCCTGTATTACAAAATAAGAAGCCTTTAAACCTAACACTTAACAAATGATCTAATCACAAATACAAGGCGTTTTTTAAGCACAACTGCTATTAATCGTCATAACAAGACTACACGTTATAAATTTAATGCCTTTAGAGTCTTAAAAGTGTCTTAAATACCTTTCTAAAAAGAGGATTTCTTGGACCTTAGGTTGCTTTCATGGTTATGCAACAATCTACTTTGATGTCATTCTCAATAGATCATTACAGGATCTGCCATTAGTCCAATATGGATCTACAACTTTCAAATTAATGTTTCTTGTATTTGTTTTGTTGAATTCTCTTTCTAATTCATTTTTTCTCGTTAGGAGCGTTTTGTTAGTTTAATAGTATTTTTATTGGCTATTAATCTGTAGTCTATGAACTTTACCTTTTCTAAATACGCAGATGTGTATTTAATATAGACCGAGTATTTAGGATATTTCAACGCAGCAGTAAGACTACATGCTAAAGGATATCCAAGAGAAGAAGCGCAACAGAAGTGTTATTGAAAAACTCCATGGCAGACTAAGAGAAACGGAAACTGTGACAGTAAATACAATTGACAGAAAAATAATCATAACTGGAAGAACGGCTGCATTTGAAAAAGTACTTCAACGTATTGAATAAGAACCGAAACAGAAACTTGCAGGCGTTTGATGCAATAAATGCAATCATCTTTATGTGGGATGGTGACTTGGAAAACATTTAAAGACAGCAATTTTCTGAGATGCATTTCAATGTTGTACTCTCGCTAAAATCTTTATTGTGATTACTATCTTAATTAATATTAGATGTAGTTTACAGTTGGCAATAAACTAATCAAAATGCTGAAATTATCGCATTTCTACAGAAAGCGTAACTCAAAGTCCTAATTTTGTGGGTTCTGATTTTTGTTACTAATTATATGTAGTGCAACGTGGTGGATCGCGGTACACTCATAGTATAAGCGAGCATGATTGCCTTTGCAATAGCAGCAGCGACGGTGAAGTCAACGGATAATTGGCAATCGGATTCTCTCCGGACCGTCTAGGCCCAACATATTGTACGAAGTTTTGTCACAAGTTTGCTATCAAACCCATAATTCTATCCTATGCTATCCCTTAACCGCGTACAGCGTTCATCGCGCAGAAATTTCAAACTCTACAGTGGTCTTTGCTACTTCGCAGCAGCAGGAGCAATATTGTGATTTTTTACTTTTGACTTTACTAAGTAAAGCAAGTACAAATTTAAAACTCAGCAGATTGTTGATTTTAAATTAATGTAGTAATGCTTCAGTGTTGCAAGATTTACTTCTTGTTAATTACTGTTTTATTTAATGACAAAGTGATACATAATATTTATAATCAGAAATTTTCTTTTTAGATACTTTAAAGATTTGAAGTTTTTATTTTTTGTTCTACATTCTGCTTACACTCTGCATATGTACGCCCCGCAGACATCTGCTGACTTATGATAGAAGTCACAGATGAATTGCGTTGCAAGTTAATCTGCAGTATATGAATATCACTCATCATACATACTCACGCTCACTTGCATGCGTTCATTTATTGACTTACAGCAAAAGTGAAAAAGAAAAAGAAAGAATTACTTACTATGAAAGGTATCGGGCTGCGGCTTTTCCTGAGCTTCATCAAAAGAGACCTTGACCATACCGTAATGTGCTTGGAACTTATCTCAGCTAATTGTGAAGGGTATGGTTTCGTTCACACCTAGGACGAGCTTTGTACCCCTCTCCTTGTCGTGAATAATAGTTCTGATCTACCAAAATTCTGTGAAGAGGTCGTTTGTTTCTTTCAACCAGCGCAAAAAATCTTCTTGTTGTCGGAAACTCTGGGGACTAAAGCGACTATCTTGTGCAAGCGAATTTTTCTCAAATATTTTGATGACAGTCTTTTAAAAATGTGAGCTAACTGTTACAGTAGCTGAAAATCACTGCTTAGCATGCTTGTTTGAGCAGGTGACACTAATAATCTTCTAAGGGGAGTAAGTCCAAGCCGCATTTTGGGAAAGTCAGTCGATGCAATCACGACTCTCAGCTTCTTGTGCACTTTCTGACTTTAGGTTTGCCTCGGCTTTTTTTACGTTCTTTGGATACTGCAAGGAGTCTTCCCTTTTAGGCAATCTCACTCGGAGTTCGCAGAATTGGGGGGCTTGCCATCAGCGTTAACGCAAGGTGGACCTGTTCTTGAACCGTAGGTGTTGAAATGACAAGAAAGATTTCCTTATAGAAAAATTTCAATTTTTATTTAATTAATTTTTGTAAGAAAACGTTTGAACTGTCAAGATTATCTAGGATCAAAGTAAGGCCTAAGTACAATTTTTGTACATTTAGTTTTTTAAATTAGAATATGAAGCTGTACAGTAGGCTGACTTTGGGACTTAATCAGACTAACATCGGCACTAAAATGTAAATATCTACTCAAGCATACAAATTATTAATTATGAAATTTAAGGACACTGCCTCAAAAGATAAGTACATAAAAATACTTTACATATTACGCACTGGAAGGTAATTTTCGCTTTATAATCTTTGTTTCGGTATTTCATAAATTTATTCTTTCCACAGCACATATTGGAAGGTGGGTGTTTCCTGTTTTTTGGGTTTTAATAGGTAGCAGTATCATTAATTTTGATTTTTTCCGTTGAAGCTCAGCACTATTGATTAGTGACCTCGTGCATCGGCATCGTTGTTGATTTGGAGTTGTGTCGGCTCTCATTACTTAAGCTTCACCCATGCATAGTTTTGATGCTAAAAGACCCATGATATTTTTGTTTAGTGTCCCTTTGATCACAACGATACTAAATCCAGGAATTTACGATTACCAAGTCTACGACGTAGAAGCATACTCGCATTAACCATTTCGTAGTACGAGTTTGAATCCTGTAGTATGCTATAGGCGCCCATTGCCTAATTATATTTCGAAATTAAGAAAGCCCGTGGTATCTGAATGTAATCTGAAACTCTTTTGTCTCATCTTCTTACAGAACTGACAGCATCACACCCATCAAAGAAAAAAGGATTATTACAAAGGCTTGTTGTACCATTTACTGCAACATAGTTTGCTGTCTTTTCGAACAAATTCGTTAAATGATTCTCGGCTACTTTTCTGTAGCCGTCTGTCGGAGTCTAATTGACTCTTTAACCCTCCACGACTCGCGCCAAGTCTCACAGATACGACGCAAATGTCTCTACAGTTTATTTGGTGGTGGTGTGAGACAGGAGGCTGAAAGGCACAGTAGCTTTCGATGTTTAGTTGACGAGTTGACTCAAGAAGCCCCACGTCTGAGCTGTTTATTTTTAGTCGAAAATTGCGTTAAAAGTCTATCAGACCCGGCGGGAGTTGTAACGTTACTGTGTCAGATTATTTTTAATTTTGTGTTTGACTAAATTTTATTAATTTTCAAGGTACGTTTTTGACTTTTATCGGTCTCTGGTGTAGCATACTATATGATACACATCTAGATGTTTTACGAGGCGGAACAGGATCATCTTTTACGACTTCTTCGAGAAGTTGAAGAAGAAGAAAAAGATCCTATTGATGAAGAATCTGACCCTGAGGAGGACAACGTCGGAAAAAAACGGAAAAACGGATACCAAGCAAGAAGGAGACTCCGAAGTGGAATGTGCTGAGCGTCCGCTAAAAGTTCCACGTACAGTCATCCACAAAAGTAATGTCCAAATTACAGAAAAATAAATAGAGATACTGACTTTAATTGGAAAATATTCTGATATATAGGAACGTAAACTTCTACATTAACCAAAGAATAATTACTTGGTAAATACTAGAAATATTTGATTAGCAAAACAGCTTTATAAACGTGCTTTTACTCGTTGAGATCGAGACATTATTTTTGTGGATGACTGTACGTCAGCATTTCTTGGAAAAGATAGGAGAACCACTTGGAATAAACATAATATTTCTAATAAAATAATTAGGACTCGAAAATGCAATATTGTTACGCCCTTACCTGGCGTGATACCTTGTGCTAAAAGTGTAAAGACTGTATACGAATGTTGGAATTTATTCTTCTGTGATGAAATATTGAAAATTCTTGTTGAAAATATGAACAAAATGATTCAGTCACAGAGAGATAACTTTTCCAGACCAAGGGATGCGTAGAGCACTGACCTAGTTGAAATAAAGGCACTACTAGGCCCATTATATCTGGCAGAAGTTTTGCGAAGCAGTCGCTTCAATGTTGATGATCTCTGGGAGAAAAACAGTACTAATGTTAAAAAGTTTTGGTTGACGATGTCTAAAGAGAGATTTTTATTTTTACTCAGATTGTTGTGTTTTGATGATAAAATAACGCGAAACGAAAGGAAATCTGAAGATAAGCTGGCGCCAATAAGACAGTTATTTGACAGTTTTGTTGCTAACTGTAAAATGTGCTACACGTCCATTTGCAACGATTGATGAATAGTTGCCAGCAGTTAGAGGTCGGTGCTCATTCCGGCAATACATCCCTTCAAAACCCAACAAGTATGGAATAAAAATTTTATCCATGGTTGACGCAGAAATGCTATATACCCAAAACATGAAAGTGTACGTTGGAAAACAACCTGAAGGACGCTTTTCTCTTCCAAATGATGCTCCAATAGCGTGTTAAGATTTGCTTCTCTCATTTTTGACACTGGACGAATATTACCTGTGATAACTATTTCACGTCCTTTCCACTTATAAACAAACTGCTAACATCACAACTTGACGACAGCCGCTTCTCTCACCTTGAGAAGAATGTTTTTCTATAATATTTAATCCCTTTAAAGCCGATTTTATCCAGAAGTCTGCTGGATCCGGTGCGAGCACTAATGCTACAGAATATAGCGCGAGTCGTGGAAGGTTAATTCGTTTGGTAACCTGCTCACCATGATAGGTTCAGTTGACCAAATATTTTTTTCTTGCAAGTAGTCCACAATCTTTAAGTTTGTGAAGTAGCGGTTAAAGTAAAGACGATGTCCTTCAGGCTTTCCATCGGGCCAGGTTTTAGCGCCTTGGAAAATAAAAAAATCTAACACCAAGCCATCTGGTATTGCCAAAATAAAATCTTTAAGACCTTCTGGGTTTGGTTTAATTTTTAGTTTTAGAGTAGTTGTCCCACAGAGTGAAATAATTTGATTGTCTACACGTAAGTCTTTGATTTTTGGTAACTACTAAATGAATTGATTTCTTACCACGGTACGCAAAGGTTGGACCTTCCACAACTTGTTTCAGCTAAGTTATCAACTAAATGTAAATAATTTCCTAATCGAAAGAACCTCTCCGAAGGAATCTGCAGCCCTTTCCTGTAGTACATCCGGATACGTGGTAACTTTATACAACCAGCAATGTTGTGAGTATCAGTCAGCTTTCTGTATCCCTCAGGAGTTGAATTTAACGGCTTTGCAATGTTGTCCTTTAAGCACCTCTTGTTGCTCTGCTCTGATAGCAGATTCCGAAATTGATTGCCAAAATATTGTCCAAAATAGGTTAGTGACGTTTTCACGTTGCCTTATTTTTGCAATCCCAGTCTTCATTTATTGCTTCAAATAATTGAGCACTGAAGCTGTCTTTTTTCCACTTCAGTATACGTTTAGGTTTTGGTTTTATTTGTAATTTCTTCTTAATTTCAGAAAGCGGCAGATCATTCTCCGAACTTTCTGATTCGTTGTGTAAATTATCTTTTTCTTCTTCTTGATTGACATTGTTATCAGAATCTGAATCTCGTTCTTCATTTGCTTCTTCACAGAAGACCAAGTCATCGTTGCGGTTGCAATTGTCATCTGAATCTTCTACGATGAAGGCATCGTACTCGTGTTCTAGATTATCGTCTTCAGAATCGGTAAGGTGGAGGTCACTATCATTTAAGAGCTCATTTAACTGTTTGTCAGTTAGTTTTTAGTCTTTGTTATAATCTAAAATAATATGAAATGAGTGGGGCTTAGTCCTGAAGTTCAGCTAGATACGCTAATATTTTGTGATTATGTGTGAAGCAACTAAATTTGTTATTCGTCAAAATATCTACATTACAGTACAACACATTCCTAATCAAATAAACTAGATAAACAAATAAATGATACCAAGAACATAGTTATGTGCCACACAAATGTCAAAAATCAAGTATGCATATATCTATATTTCTTCTACGGCCTATCCAGCATGCGGTACACAGCGATCTAAGCGACTAATTTTACATGAAGTCCGAAAAAAAATTATAATATTTCTGCTCAGCCAGCTGCATTGCTGGACTGAGGAGGCTATAGTCAGAAGTTTATTGATTTTGTTTATTTTCCTGGCGTTGCTTTTTTTTAATTTATATTAATTTCCTGTTAGGATGTTATCAAACTTGTAATGTTAACCTTGTTATATATAAACGCTTCAATGATATTGAAGATTGACATAAAACAATGTTAAAAGCTGTTTGAGATGTGTCGTGAAAAATTAAATTAAATAATACCAGGTTGACGATATCTACAGAAAACGTTTTCAACGACCGTTCTATTTACTTCTTAAGACTAATTAACTGAAATTGATAGGAAATATTTGTACATATATCTATGTACAATAATTAAGTAACATAAGAGAAACCGTTTACGTAAAATAAAATCTAATAAAAATGATTGATTTCGTTAAAAATACTCTGAGATAATTCTGCCCTAACTCAATTTTATCCTTGATAGCTTGAAAATAATCGTCGACCCCAGGACTGGTTCAACAAGTAATTTATTTATAAGAGAATCTTATTACACCATTACAAGGTTTATTAAAATATTTTACCTAAACACGAACTTCTCTTCATTTGCAGGAAGAGATTGTTAATAAATGCAAGATTATGACAATTATGACTTAATTAGTTTCCGTATAGTTTATTAGAAGTTGCTTCTATAAGACCGAACATTTTAGAATTAAATTACAGCTTAATAATAACAGTGACAAGTATACGTACGTACGTTTAATGATTACCTTGTCTAAAATGCTAGGTTCATCGACATAACATTTAATGCCAAAAAAAAGGCTAGGATGGGTTTCCTGTTTAATCTATGTTATATAAAAAGGCAGATTGTGATGTCCATAATTTATGATTTTATGGTTTTTTTGGCTGACAACAAACAATTTTACGTGTTTAACAAGGAGGAAGTGGACAACCGCAAAAGTTTAACCGTGTGCATATTCCTTTCTGCTGATAGAGCCCACTCTTCTTCTTTGATCTAATAACAAATAGAAATCTAGCGATTATAGTGAGTATAGTAATAAATATTAATAAAATATCGAGTATTATAGTATAAAAATTTCACTACGTGCCAATCCTTTTTAACATATTATAACTTGTGAAAATTCCCACAACTTTTTTTAAATTTTCCACTAACTTTAATGTTTGACAAATATAATGAATTTCTTATAAATACGTGATTTCCGTATCAAACCTAGACTGCTAAAGTCATATCATCCATTAACTCAATCAATGCACGACAGGTAACAGAAGTAGACAGTGAACATATAATAGGAAATGCAAAAACGAATCATATGTGACTTTCACTGATGTGTTGACAGACTACATATTATTTTATAAAATCCATGTGATGTCACCGTAAACTACTCTTGTATCATTAATTTCACGGCACGAACATGTATGTCAGTGTCATGTAATTACTGTGCACCTAAGCGCTAATCACTTTAACTGATATATTTCATTTTGCTTCAGCGATCCTGAATAACTACTGTTTATTTACAATTTCTTAGAACTTTATTAGAATATTGTAAACGTAAGAAGGTGTGTTTTCAACATTCTTATTACGTAATTTATAATCTAGTACAAGCAAAAAGAAAAAACAAATAATTAATTGTAACAACATAGTTTTCAAGGGAAGCTTTAATGAACAGTAGCAATTTCTTAATTTTTTTATCTACATACAATTAAAACTAGGAAAGACAACTCAATTTTTTTGTTTAGTCACATTAATCAAAGAAACTTTATGCAGGTATGAAAGTAAATGTCAAAAATAAGAAGTCTACTTTTTATTAGTAAAAAATGGAGGTAATTAGTGTGATCGTTAAAATGAAACATGACATATTCATTTAACACCTTTTCAAATTTATTTCTTCTAATGTGCTGTGATTTTCCTTTCATTTGTCATCATATGATATATGTAATAGTAACTACAGTCATATGTATTTATATTCACTTCCTCAATCGAATAAATTATTATTATTTAATATTCCACAGGAAAATATTTATTTTCAGTTTTCTAAAACCACAAAATATAAGTTGTCAGAAAGAGATGAAAAATGGGAGAAGTCACTAGAATATAAAATGAAATTAATCAAATCTGCAATAAAACGTACCTATAATTAAGATGTTAATATATTCTAAAGGTTAGATACAAATAAACTGAGAATTCATTGATGCAGAAGTAAAAAAAGTGAATTTCAACTTTTGTAAACAACGATAGGATAATTGCTCACATTAAATCATTCTGGACACTTTGAATATCTTTCGTTTGTATTTGTCCACAATACATCAGCAAATAAACATTTTAAAAGAAAGAACTTGATCGTTAAAATTTTCTACAAGGTAGCACAAATGAAGAGATTGACCTTCTCTTCAGAATTAAACAAAAATACAGTAGCATAGAAGAAAAGTAAGATGTGAAATCCTTCAAGGTAGAAGCTTTTTATGTCTCAGGTCTCAATGCTGGACATAGCGGGCTGGAAAAATTGTAGTGTACCATTAAACTGTAGCAGAAAAATCAGCAAACTTCAACATTTTAGCCGAGACGAATCAATAAAGAGAGAGAGGTGGAAAAGTGAAAATAAAAATTCGCTGATATTAAACTTGACAGGAAATCTAAAAACTTGTTAATATGAACTAAATTGCAAAATAAATTTAGTTTTAAAGCGCTGGCTGTTCTGTCAGTTAGTTTCGTTTCCTAAATTCTCTCAGTAAAATCTATTCAAACGTAACCGTACTAACCTCTCCCATTTTAATTTATAAAACCCAAGGCCAGAAGCCTTCGTGTTTCACGTAGCCTATCAAGTTTCCCAGCCTACAGACGACGTGCTTCCTGCCTTAGGCTTATCACGTATTTGTGTCATGTGATGGCAGATCTATCATCCATGATGCTGCTGCTGATTATTTAAGACCAACTGCAAAATGGTATTGCAATGTACTCGTAATAAGAGCGGGCGCACTCTGCAAAATACTTTTTCGCCCGGCGTAGACGGTTTAGTCACGGGAGTTTGGGAGCCGACCTAGGAACGAAATGCATTTTTTGCTCTCTTGTAGTTTCCTCTCGGACCGACCAGGCCAGACAGCAAGTATTTTTTCTACTCTTTATCAAAACTTTCATCTACCCGCATCCTCATGTCAAATTACTAATGATTCAATGGGTAAAGAATCGCATAGCCTACTAAAGCCATAGAAATGACCATAGTTTGACTGTGATATGTCAAAACCAGCCCAAAAAATACAGTTACGCTTTTAACGCATTTTAGGTTTTTTATTTTCTGGGACGCCTTGGACTGCCGTTTTCCTAGTCCGTTTTGTTGGAACTGCCGTTTCTTCCTTGTTTTACTGGGCGGCATTGTGCAATCTAAATGAAGTAAAACATGATTGCACCCGTGCTACAACAATGCCAGCCTTGGTACAAAAGTGTTATTAGTATGAATTAAAATTATTTTTTAAAGTTAGGGTAACCTAATATATTTGTTAGAAATTGGTTTTAGAATATAAGGAGTTAGGAGTAAGGTAACATAGCTAAAGCACAATCTTTGCTTTCTGTAAGTTTATCATAATATTTCCAAGTTGGTCATAGAATTTTCAAACATCTTTTTCTACATTGATTCTTATAAATCTTCTTGCAAGATTGACATCAATTTTCTAAGAAAATGCTACCACAAAACTTGTTTGGAGTAGTAAGAAAATTGTATCCTGTAGCTCAATAAGCTCGAGTTATTCGTCTGTTAATATTGTCCCTTCGGATGATTTACGGCTGCCTGAGCAATATACGAGGGTGGTCTGAAAAGTTTCCGACCTAACAAAGATACAAGACACTTTTTCTGAAAATTTTTTTTTTTATTTTTCAACATAGTCTCCTTGTAACTCTACACACTTCTCCCAGCGATGCTCCCATCTCTGTAACCCGTCCAAATAGTACTCGGCATTTTTCTCTACAAAATAATTGTTCACGAAGGTGATTGCCTCTTCATTTGACGAAAATCTTTGTCCTCCGAGCGCAATTTTTAGATGAGGGAACAAAAAGAAGTCGCTTGGGGCTAGATCTGGTGACTTAGGCGGATGGTCAAGCAGTTCAAACCGTAATTCGTGGATTTTCGCCATGGCAACCGTTGAGGTGTGAGACGGTGCGTTGTTTTGGTGAAACAGGATTTTCTTTTTCTGCAAATGTGGCCGTTTCTTCGCAAGTTCTACCTTCAGCTTGTCAAGTAATGATGCATAGTATCCTCCTATAATGGTTTTTCCTTTTTGAAGATAATCGATTAAAATAACTCAATGACTATCCCAAAAAACAGTCGCCATCACTTTCCCAGCCGAAAAAACAGTTTTTGCTTTTTTCGGAGCCGGTTCCCCCTTTGCAGTCCACTGTTTGGACTGTATTTTTGTTTCGGGCGTATAATGGTGTATCCAAGTTTCATCTACAGTAATTAATCGGCGCCAAAACTCGGATTTATTTCGCCTAAACTGTGCCAAAAGAGCGTTGGAAATATTCATTCGAACACGTTTTTGGTCTAACGTGAGCAAACGCGGCAGCCAACACGCGAACAGCTTTCTCATGCCTAAATGTTGATTTAATATGTGACAAACACGTTCTTTTGACATGTTCATAACATCTGCTATCTCTCTCACTTTAATGCGGCGGTCGTCTAGCACCATTTGGTGAACTTTGGCGATGTTTTCGTCGGTAGTTGCAGTTTTTGGACGTCTCGAACGTTCATCGCCTCCCAAGTTCTTACGGCCACGTTTAAATTCAGCAGCCCAAAATTGCAGTGTGGTAAATGATGGTGCAGAGTCCCCAGACACAGAATCCAACTCATCTTTTGTTTGCGAAGGCGTATTGCCTTTCAAAAACAAATATTTAATGACAGCTCGATACTCGATTTTGTCCATTTTCACAAAAAAACTCACATCAACTCACTCAAACGACTGTTACATAAAAACTGCGCGTCCAAAATGGCTGAAACTTTGATGAGTAACTGTCAACAGATGAACAACGAAATTCAGTAGCTTTTATTTACAAGTGCTGTCATCTTCACGTTGAGGTCGGAAACTTTTCAGACCACCCTCGAAGTGTAGATAATTTTATCAACATATTTTACGGCTAAAAATTTGAAAAAGTTTATATAAGCATATTTCCGAAACAGCATCAGCTTTGAAAAAGAACTTGCTTGTTTTCTCTTTGTTATCTCAAAAATCATGTAAGCTGCTAAAAAGAAATCTTTTTGATAATTTTTACTAACTATAATAATACTGTTGACATAATGCATGCGTCGCTCTCGGGTAAAATCTAATTTTGGAAAAATTCTCATGGTCATCATTCTAGTTGCTAGCTAGCTGCTAGTTTCTTTGCTTTTTAGTATCTTAGGAATACTTAGTTTCCTACAGGAAAATGAAGTTTTTACATTATTGCAACTGCAAGGTGTCTACAATTTTCTAAAGTAAAATGACGAATAAGAAACCAATGTAGAAGATCTATTAAAACTCGATTCTACTCATCAAGGTTGTATAGTACCTTTTCATGCGAAATTGAAAGTACAGTATGAAATTAGTAAGCTTTCTTAATTTTTCAGTGGCGTCACATACTGCTGTGTGTCCTTAGTGCAGTAGAAAAGTGTATAAATAGAGGCGCGCCCTGTATAATGATCATACAGAAAATGTCCAACTCAAAACAACCAAAGACTAATTTCTTTGTGTTTACAAACAACAGTACAATCGATTTTTAGAAAACAATTTGTAGTCGAGTTTTTATAACGTTGATTATTATCAATTAAAAATCGATTTAAATATTTGATCGAAAATGTCTACTTCCCAATAATTACAACAACTAATACAACACTTTTAGGAAAAATGGTTTAAGGAATACTCCGCTTACGGTAGTAGAGTTGAGTAACTCGGAAACTACTATCGATTGTGGGTTGTGGCGTTGGGGTCAGCTAATCCAACCCACGTAATAGATCATTTAGTCAAAATGTATCGAAAATGTCTTTAAATATGCCAGGCAGGTAGAGGAAAATTCTCAGTCAGCTCCATGAATTCTGGGAGGTGAGGCAAAGATTCGCCAATTGACAAGACAAAAAATACAAAGAAACGGAGAAAATGGCGGAGGTCAAGAACAATCACAGTTGGGACTTGGAACGTCCAGGGGGCCTATCCTTAAATTACATAACACTTCAAACTAGGGGGAGAGAGTAGCGTTACGCAGAGTTACCGAGGGGGAGTCAAGAGTAACGTTATGTAACGATAAACTTTTATTGATAAAATATTATTTAAACTCATATTTAGTTGTCTGAACTCAAACAGTCTGTGTGTAGGCCCCAACGATTGCGCGCTGCACGCGCCTCACTTCGACTAAAGTAGTGATGGAGGGGATCGACCGACTATCACAGATTAAACTAAGGTCAGATATTTCAGTTCGACAAATTTGTGGATTCTATTGCTCTCTCTTTCTCAAAGCAACTCCCAGAGCTTGCTAAGTCCAGCAGGATGTTGTAGTTTGGAAAAACATGAAAAAGAAAGACAATTTGCTACAACTTGCGACGGAAAAAATTCACGAATGGACGAGTAATAGACAACAGAAAAAAACAAAATCACTTTCATTTTAACGTTGATAGAATGTCAAAAGTGTCAATGTCAGTGTTGGTGCCAGAAAAATTCATTTTCTACTAATACAGAAGTTTAATAAATTCTCTCTAGAACACCATTCAGACGGTCCTTTTCAGGACTTCGCCATTGCCTAAAATCCAAATCTTTATATATTTGCAGTAATACGTATAATATCAAAAATGTCAAAATCAAAACGACAAAAAAATTTAGAAGCTTTAATTTTCAAACAAGAAAACAACAATACTGAAGATTTAAAAGAAACAATCAGAGAAATATTCAAAACGGAAATGAAAGTTATGGCAGATAATATCAAAATTCTAAGTAATGAAGTACATGAGTGCAAAGAGTCAGCAGAATTTAATAATGAAATAATGGATAAGTACAACATTACATTAAAAGAAATCCAAAAAGAATTAAAAAAATTAAGAGAAGAGAATCAAATTCTAAAAGAAAGAAATAAGAAACTGGAGAAAGAAATTAGAGAAATTAAAATATCTGTAGAGCAAGACAGACAATATTCCAGAAATAAAAATGCCATCATAAGCGGTATTCCAGAAGCTTGTCAAGAAAACATTAATACACTTGTAAAACATATTGGAAAAATTATGAATTTGGACATCACTGATAAAGATATAGATACTGCACAAAGAATCAACACGTTTAATAAAAAAGAAAACAGACCAATAGTAGTGCAATTTACTAATAAAATGAAAAGAGATCAGTTTATAGAAAAATACAAATCCAGAAAACCAAAAGTAAACAATTTATTTCCTGAATTACATGCAACACCCATATATGTAAACGAACACCTTACACAGTATTATAAAGGACTGTGGTCAGAAGCAAAAAAGTTACAAAAGGAGAAATTATACAAGTTTGTATGGTTTAAAAATGGAAAACTTTGGATAAAGAAAGAAGAAAATAAACCAGCTATTTTGATCAATAGTGAAGAGGACTTAAACAAATTGTAAAAGACTTGTATATATTAGGTTGCGTTATCAATTAGTTCTAATTATTTAATTTAAACATTTTTATATAGACTTTTATTTCTAACAGTGAAGAAGATTAACCCAATCATGAATGAAAGTATGAAAGAAACTGTTCTAGAAAATTTACAGATATGGAAAACACATAATGTGGAAATCTCGACAAAATTAAAATTTAATATCATTCATGTAAGTATACGCAGCTTGAAAAAGCATTGGGCTGAATTTGAGGCAATTATAAAAGATAATTTAGGATTTATAGATATAATAGTTCTTACAGAAATTGGAATTAAGCAAGAAGAAAGTCCAGTTTTTTCTTAAACTCATTTCAAAAGTTTATTTTATGTAGAGATTTCAAAAGAGGAGGAGGGATATGCATGTTCGTTAAAAATAATATAAAAGTTCAAGAGATGGATCACCAAAAATTTGCATTTGCTGAAAATATGGTATTAGAAGTAGAGAAAAGAATAAGCTCTAAAGTTTTATTTAGTTGCCTAATAAATTGTATTTATAGACCTCCGAATTTAAATAAAAATAGTTTTAGTCTAGAATTAGAGTCATGGTTAGATGAAGTACATAATGTAAAGAATATTCTACTAATAGGAGATATAAATTTTGATTTATTAAACAAATACAAAGATGGGGTACAAAAATATACTAATTTATTAAATGCTTATGGTTTAATAAGTTTAATTAATTCCCCCACACGAGAAGAAAAGATACAGAATAAATTAGTGTCTACTTGTCTAGACCATGTAGTAATTCGATTTGAAAACGAATCATACGAACCGTTTGTTATTAACTATAAAATAGCACATCAACAGGTAATAATTGATACTCAACTACAATCGTTTTTTTTACCATATATGACCTCAACTGATTTGCACAATATAATACAAACATTTGACGTAAATAAAGCTCCTGGATATGACAACATCAGAATGAAAGACATAAAGAATAATTTAAATATACTGTGTGATATTTTACTACATTTTTTAAATCTAAGGATTAGAAATAGTGAAATTCCAGAAAAAATGAAAATATCAATAGTTACTCCAGTTTATAAAAATGGTAAAAAAGATGATATTAATAACTACAGACCAATCTCGAATCTTCCATCATTAGAAAAAATTTTAGAGAAATAAATAAATGACAAATTAAATAGCTACTTGAATAAATTCTCAATTATACCTAATACACAATTTGGCTTTCGAAAAAGAAAGAATACAGAAAAAATTAATGTAACTTTAAATGACAGAAAGCATGCAGTCGCGATATTTCTTGATCTATCAAAAGCCTTTGATACAATAGACAGGACTATACTTCTTCGAATATTAAAAGCTTCCGGAGTAAGAGGCACAGTTCACAAATTATTCGAAAGTTTTTTAACAGATCGAGCACAGACTGTCAAAATTAACAATTGTTACAGTGATTTAAAGCAAACACATTTCGGAGTTCCACAAGGATGTATTTTATCACCACCGTTATTTAATTTATACGTAAAAGATATACCTCGAACAAATGGTTTATTGTGTAATATTTATCAATACGCTGATGATACTGCAATATTATCAACAGACATTAATGAAATTACATATTTGCAGAAATTGCAGAATGATTTCAATTTAATATCAAAATGGTTTACACAACATTATATTTTTATAAACACTAAAAAAACTCAAGCTCTTCAATTTGGAAATTCTAGCATAAATTACACTCTACGAAGTCATAACGAGAAATGGTTATTTTCTGGAAATTTAGTTAATTGCAGTTCTTGCCACAAAATAAACTTTCTAAATGAAGTCAAATATCTTGGAATAATAGTGCAAAAAGATATGAAATGGACTAGACACGTAGAATATGTATCTAACAAATTAAAAAGCCTATTATATACATTCTATCAATTACGAACAATTTTGCCAGTGCAAACAAAAATACTAATTTATAAAACTTTGGGAGAATCAATAATAAAATATGGTCTGACGATTTATGGTCATCCATATACAATACACCTGGAACCTCTATTAAAGGCGCAAAATAGTTTCTTAAAGCTTATAAAAAATAACAATAAAAGAACAGATGACATAAGGAAAGAGCTTGAAATTTTGAAAGTTGATCAGTTACGGGATTATATTACCATTTTTAAATATTATTTTAATAACACATTTCAACAGATTCAAGAAACTACATATAACATTCGACCATCATCCATAACTTTCATCACTAATAGGTACAATAATTTCTACGGAAGAAACTCGATTTATTATTACATTCCAAAATTACTAAATGAATTTCCTTATAAAAACATAAAAAAAATTTCTGAGCTGAAAAAGAAGCTTCGTGGATGGTTAATTAACAAATAAATTTATAATAACTTATATATTTATTTCTCAAAGAACACATAATTATTTGTTACTACGTTCAAAATCTTAAGTTCTTATTCTATTTGGTCTTTTCGTTACAGTTATACTAGTAAATTATATATTGTTAATATAAAACCTGTAAAAAGTCCATATGGACCTACAGGCAATTAATGCAATGTAATTATAATAATATATAAATAAATAATAATAATAATAAAAATAATAATAATAATAATTTTGGTCTAAGGTAAGAATATTATTGTAAATATCTATACTATATAATTTTTAAAGTTTGTAACTTAATAAATTAAATCAAATTTAAAGTGTTTGTAATTATGTAATAAAAATTAAAGCAATTTAATATTTTATTTGAGGTGTCCCAGAAAAGAAACTGAAAATGAAAAAAAGATTTACAACAACCGAGTTGTAATTATTCTTCGCAGTCAATTTTAACTCAAAAAGAATATAAACTCATATGCATCAAACTCTTCAAAGTCAATTGGCGCTAACGGCAGGGCCAGTTTTGCTCAACAAAAATTATCGAATGACATCACAATGCTGAACACGGAGATGCATAGTTTACATATATCAGGAAAAAAGAAATTAAAAAGTTGCAGCAAAATCAAAATCGTCAAACTATATTTCGATAAAAACGGAAAGTGGAGATTGCCAAATTGATTCGATGAAGTTGATGTTAGAAATTCCATTCCTTCGGGAAAAATGAGGATGACCCAGGTTAGAATAAATTAATTTTATTTGCGCATACAACATAATTTCTTTAATTTAGTACAAACATTAATTTATTAATATTTAATGTATAATTTAATTTGATTATGAATATTTAATAACATACTGATTTAATATATTCTCAAAACGTAAAATTTAAATACCTAATAAAATTAGCAGTTTCTTTTCTACAAAGTTAATTTTTTTTCAAGGTTAGAAGAAGATCAGCCACAATTGCTAGAAACAATTGTAGAGGTAACCATGCATGGATCTGCTGCTAAAGGAAGGAGAAGAAATAAAACGATTAGAAGCGTAAAACCTTTAAATGAAATGACAGAGGAGCTACGTAAAGAAGGATTTAATGTGTCAAGAAATAGTGCCTATATTCGACTGTTACCGAAACTCATTTATGCGGCCAATAACAAACATGTAAACCATGTTGGCGGAAGATTTTGCACAGCAACGATTCATAACTTAGAGGAACTTGCGTCATTATTAGGCCATAATTAAGCTTTTTTCCGTAGACAAGATGACAAAACACGAGTATAAATATTCTTATCGGCTGCAAATAAACAGGCTCCACTGATCATGCACATAGAGTATCGTCAGTTTACCTGCCCATGATTGCTGTAATTACTATAAAGGACTAACTTTTATTGCAACACGATCAGCAAACCATGACTGTTCAACAGTATACTCACGTGCAAGAGATTTCGACACATTATTAAAGCTGCGTGAACTTGAGTCTGCTACTAAATTGTTCAAAGGAGACCCCACAAAACCAATTTTCATTTTCACAGTCAATAATGGACGAAAATGAAAATCCTGGTTGTGAAAAGGTTATTTCCACTAGAATTCATCATTGTGTAAAGAATAATTTAGATGCATTGTTTATTGCTACAAATACACTAGGGAGAAGTTCATTCAATAGGGCTGAACAACGTATGGTGCTGTTGAGTTGAAAACTTATTGGATTAATTCTTCCTCACGATAAGTAAGGATCTCATTTAGACAACGACAAAACCATTGTACTGCTCTCGAAACTACAAATTTTTAGCATGCTGGCGAAACACTTGCTGAAATTTAGTCAGATACGACTATTGATAATTATCTTGTGAAAGCGACTTATATTCCCCAGGATCAATCCATAATATCTGAAAGTACCTTGCATACAAAAAATATGACTTAGCGTGCTGAGCATCTTCGTAAAAGTCAATTTTTTACTCAAATTGTTAAATGTGCAAATTCAACGTGCCGCATTTTTTAAATTAGTGAAACAAAAATCCTTTCCGCCACCTATTCCTTTTATGCAATCTAATAGATACCGTATTTGCCCCGAGTTTCCCAATCCAAATCCAAATCCTCAAGATTATATATTCACATCTCTATTTGTCAACTTATTTATGTCTCAAGGTCTCCTTCCAATGTTCACAAAATTATTCAGAGTGACTTTTTATGATCTCTACTGCTCTACAATGCAAGTTCAATTTATGAAAAGAATTTGCCGCGCATGTGGCCTATGTCACTCGGGGTGAGTAGGGCAGTTTAACATTCAACAAATGTTTGTGACAAAAAAAAAGAAGAAAATCGATAAGTCAGTAATTTTGAAACAAAGACCTGTTCGAGCTGCTGCAAAATAATGGCGTCAAATTTTGGCAGTTCAGCAATAACAGAAAATAAAGCAACTGATATCATGCCCATTACTATCGTGAACGAACACCTTTCAACTCCATGAGTGGATAAAAACAACTTTAATTGTGCCTTTCTTATGCATTCCTTTCTGACAAAATCTTTTTCAATAAAACATCAGAACATTTTCAAAAATGTAAGAAGGGGGGGCTTAGAGTATTGTGTTACGTTACATGCAAGGTGGGGCTCGAACTTGCATTACGGGTGCGTTACAAGGGGAGAGGGAGTTATAAAAATCATTAAATCTTGCGTTACGTAATTTAAGAACGACCCTAGGTAATGAGAACTGAACAAAACGAAATCATCGCAGAAATAGATAAATTAGAAACGGACATGGTAATCCTCAGAAAGCCCAAAAAAAAGAAACATGAGACTAATTTGACAATATTACCATATTTGAAGTGGAGTACCAAAATATCAACTAACAAAAAGTGGGGTGTCCATGCTAATGAAGAAGAAATTAAAAACACTCATCACCTTCCACGAAACATGCGATGAAAGAATAATTAGAGTTGATATGACCATTTTAAACAACCTACGACAATTCTAGGAATCTACGCTATGAATGACAATCTGCTAAGAAAGCTAAGAGACATAAAAGACAAGTTCTATTACAAATTAAATAATATTATGGAAAATATATCAGACCAAAGAGGGAAAGATATGAAGACGTAACATAGTAGGAAGATCTGGAGAAGAGGTAGGTAATGATAATGGGATGAGACTTATATAATTCTGCAGAGATCATGACCTTATTATAACAAACACTCTACCAATATAGAGTCATTCATAAATATACGTGTATAGAAGCAACAAAAAATGTAAAATTTTTTACAGAACTCTTAATATTTAAAAAAAAACTCGGTAACGTGACGTATTGGTGTATAGACAATCGACGTCTGCTAGCAACCACTATATGGTAGTGGGCAATCTTTCATATGGAGGAACCAAACGAAATGTAAACCTCAAACAAATACGAGAAAGGCACTTAGAAGATTTAAACGACAAAATCTTCAAAACAGACTTGCTAAAGCAATTCGGTGTCAAAACTCTCTATCAAAACACAATAGAGAACAAACTAGACATGGACAACGATGCATTATCAAAGCAAATGTATGAACATTTAAAACAAGTTTTATTTACAGCAGCTACGGAAAATAGAAGAAAAGCATACGTCGAAGAATTCTCAGAAAACCTTAAAGAATTAATAACGCAAAAAAGAAAGAATAAATAACAGATGGATACCACAAAGAAAACCTGAATTAAGAGACGAATATGTAAACCTGAGAAAACAAGTAAAGAAACGAGTTAAACAAGAGAAAGACAAGTTTAGACATAGACAACACATGACCGTACAATAAATCGTCAATAGCTTAGAAAATAATTAAGAAAATCGGAAGTAATAAAAAAACAATGATACAAACAATACCTCCAAAAACATGGATACTACACTATTCAAATCTACTACAAGGATACCGAAAGCAGTAACAAAAGAAGAAGGATCTAAAAAACCAGAAATAGAAATAACACAAACAGATATACAAATAGAACTAACCAAAGCAAAAATAAGAAAGCGCTTAGGCCTGGTAGCTTACGAATGGAGCTCCTGAAATGCGGAAAAGAAAAAGTAGTAAAATACATAAAAAAAGATTTTTAATAATATAGAATGAGGTGAAAATATACCCCAAGAGTGAAACCTCTCATATGTCACCTCCATTTGTAAAAAAAAAGAGGAAAGAGACTGTGTGCTAATTACGGAGGAATTAGCATTATTCCATCTATAGCACGACTATTTGCCAGTATTATAAAAAATAAAATAGAAGGCAACATCCAGTTTGAGAAAAAGAAAATAATCGGCTTCAGAGCCAGATCAGACAATATTTACTGCGTAAAACAACTTCTAGAAGAGAACAAAGAAAAACTAATAGATACACACAGATGACTTTCATTAATTTAGAAAAAGCCTCTGACAGTGTGCCTAGATGTCACCTGTGGCAAGGTATGCAAAATATGAACATAAAAAAAATGTAAATAAATTTAATGAAAAGACTGTATAGAAAGAAAGCAAAAATTAAAATGGGAAATAAAATAACAACAGAAATAAACATCACAAAGTGTTAAAACAAGGTTGCACCTCTCATATTTAATATCCATCTTGAAAAAACACTAGAGATATGGTGCTGTAAATGCGGAGGAATGGGAATAAAAATAGATGAATCGACTATTTGCGGATGACCAAATTGTGTGTGCACAAGATTCAGAAGATATGGAGTACATGATCAGAAAATTAAAAAGAATCTCTAAGAGAAAATAAACCTAGAAAAATCCGAATACATGTGTGAAGAAAAACCAGCTCGAAATATAAAACACCTTTAAATAACTTAGGAACAATGATCTCCACAGAAACATGCCAAAAAGACTTTTTAAAATTAAAATTAAATCGCGTTGCTATAGAGACAAAGCATCAACTTTGATAAGTGTACATGTTAAATTTTATCAGAGAAGGATGTGTCGTTTTGAAATTGTGTTTTGAAAAGTAAACCATGCTAGGTGAAGATTGAAACTTCAGCAAAATCGAGTATCGTTTGGTCATCAAGTACTTGTCGTTGAAAGGACTCTCTGACAAAGAAATTTATAATGACATGTCAATAAAGTTAGAAGATCAATATCTTATTCAACCATTAAAAACTGGTTAGCCGATTTTAAACGTGGCGGAAAAGATGTTACGGATGAGAAGAGATCAGAGAGACCGATATCTGTATCAACGCAAGAGAACATTGATGCTGTCCATGATATAATTTTGGACAATAGACGAATTGGCCTAAAACACATATCAGAGATTTTGAACATCTCATATGAACGCGTTCTTCATATTGTTCATAATGAGTTGTAAATGAAGATGCTGACCTTGTAATTATTCACTCCTTGGTCAAGAAAATCTACATCTCCCATAGAAGCGTTGTAACTAGAGAGTAGGCACGGTCTACTTTTTCTTTTTTCTCTTTTGACTAATGCTTTACCTTAGTCATGGGCTCAATACTATCATAGTTAATTATCATAGTTACACAGCTACTGCCCTTCCACCTAACTAGAAGTAGCAAATTATCTTTATCATGCTGATGTACAAATACCCACGTTGTTGTCGCTGTTGTTCTAAAACCCATTTCTATTAGCTGTTTCATAAGGATGTTACTAGAAAAGTACCGCAATATCCACTGAAACTGCAGATCATCATTCCTGATAACCGAATCGTACTAGTTTTCCAGGGATAAATCGTTTGGAAGAATGGTATCCAAAATACTTTACCATCAATGGAAAGTTTCTTGTGGAATAAGTATACTGCACTGAACAAAACTTCTGTTTAGCATGTGATCAAAGGACGTAGCTTATACATTTTATTGTCTTTGTCAATAATTTCATTATTGTCCGGATTTTTATCTCGTAGTGCCTATGCCTGGTCATACTATCAGCAACAACAGGTATACTGAGGTCGTCATCTAGAAACCAATATAACTTTCCACGCCGCAGTTGATGGTATCGGTTAAATAACAAAATTGCTATACATATTTTGATTTCATTTGCAGATACTGTAAAATTGTGGTCATTCTTCTGTGAGGCATATCTATTTATCTGTTACTATGTGTTGTATCACTTCTCGATCCAAAAACTTCTCAAACAATTCTGAGGTCTTTTAGATTTCTCTTCACTGAATTTTCCCGATCCAGATAGCCATTTCCTACCATCATAGTAATATCAATATCGTTCGTTGTCCAAACCGGTTTTGTTTCTTGGACCTTCTGTTTTGTATTTATGGGACGTTTTTGAATCATACCATACAGGACTACTGAAGGAATATCGTCTTAAGAATCGTATTGCTGTACTGGTAGAATATCGGCTTTTGTATCATCTTCGTCAATGTCGTCGCACTCAGTTTAATAGGACTAGGTAGAATAATTACTACTTCAACATTTTTTTGTCGTCAAAAAACTTAGAATTTATCGGTTTCAAATACATTTCCATGATTACTCCAAAACAGTTAACAACACTATGATCTCATGGTATCCAAAGTGCGACTCGATAAATTGAAGAAATCAGTTCGTTCAAACAATAAAATTGCGTTACAAAACGATAGATGGTATAAATATAAATCTGAATACTGATAAGATGCACAAATTCAATCAATAATTACTGCACAAATTTACGTAAGTTTCAAGAGATACGTTTACATTGAAAATTAATTTTCTGATACAGTAAATACACCCTTATGGTAAAACCATATAATACGCAAAGTCTAACAACTCAGCTCAGCAGCTTTCATAACTTTACTATAGATGTCACAAAATGAAGTATTTTGTTAGCTGTGCCCAAATAAGTACAGTTGGCATAAATGGGTTAAAAAAACTTTGGGACAAAATTGCGGAAACACGTCGAGAGAAAATTTCCAAAGGCGTCTTTTTTGTAAGATAATGCGCCCGCCCACAAGTTTCGTATTGCACTGCAAAGAATCAACGAAATGTGGTTTCAAATTGTCCACCATCCACCATATTTTCCCGATTTGGCCCCGTCTGATTATTATCTCTTTCCGAAACTTGAAGTATTGAAAAAACGAAAACTTGCAACAAATGAGATGGGAATTGATGCTGTGCAGTTGTGGTTTGCAGAACAGGATAGCAACTTTTTTTTCTAAAGAATTAGAATTACTGTTTGATAGATGCATTAAATGTATAGAGTTAATAAGGGAGTACGTAGAATAAAACAATATTACTTTGCAAAAAAGTAGTTTACTTCCAGGGTAGACCAACTATAATATCAAAACCCCGTTGTACAAAAAGACTGGAAAACAAAGCACTCCAATGGTATGGGAACATAAGACGAACGCCAAACTATAGCTGGCCGAGAAAATTGACGCTATGGGCTCCAAGAGGAAGGAGAAAGATAGGAAAACCTGTTTTAAGCTATAAACCTATACAAAAATGGCGATAGATAAAAGACACTTAAAAGAAGAAGACTGGGCGGATAGAAGGAAGTGGAAACAAAAAATGGAAAACCAAATGAGTAAAATTCGAAGAAGAAGAAGAATACTACAACGAGAAAATAGCGTGATACTACTTTGGCAGTTAAAGTCGGAACCCTGGTAGTTCTCATGGACCAATTTGTAGATAGATAGATACAAGTAGTAATGCTCGAAACAAGGAATGTGCTGTGCAAACGATCGGTGTTGTCGGCGACTTGTCTAGCTTCTATAGAGTCTTTTGCTAGAAGTCTATAGTTATAATGTTTCTGAAGTGACTTAAGAGAATCAATGTGAAGTAACATTGAGGCGTGCTTGATTCTATCAATGCATACTGCACAGTTTAATCATTTTGTTCATAGTAATCAACTGTATTTACTATTTGAATGTTTGAAGCCTTTGCATTTTTAAAGCAGATTTACTTATAAAGATGAAAACGTATGGTGCGACATTTAAGTATGAGACATCTAGAAAGGAGGGTCATATCAGCATAAATAAAATATACGAGCCCTAACAACTAAATATTGGGACAAGCAGTATTTTCTTTTAATGTTGTATAAACAAGATATTTTATTAAATTTCCACTCAGATTTTTTGGGTTATTTAAAAGTGCAAATTGTTTAGAGTTCTAAATGATGACAAATCTAATTATTCTGCAAATTGCATGCATCGCAGATAAAATAATTTGTTTCAACTATAAAAAGTACTGACAACTAATTGTTGGGACAGTTAACTAAAAGTTTCTAAATTTTTTTAAACGAGGTTGGTTTTCAAAAAAAAACTGAGTTATCACTAACCTCTCTAGTAGTTTGCTTTTATAATTTATTTGTCCAATTTATCCATACAAATGGCACGTGGTGCAGCAATAAACGAGAATTTACAGAGATAATTTATAAAACAATATCGTAATACCAAAACAATTAGTGAAATCGCCAAAAATCTAAATGTTTCCAAATCAATTGTGTTTAATATTATAAAACACTATCGGGAAACTGAAAATATTGGCGTTAAAGGTAGAAGTTCAGGTCACCCTAGGCTGGTTGCATCGAGACACCAGAGGCTTCTTGTTAAACTGTGTAAGAAGCGTTGATGGAATGCGTTATGGGATATTATTGCACAGTGGAATACAGAATCTGGATTAAAATTATCACGAGAATGTTGTAGAAAATGGATTTGTAAATCCAGACTGAAATTTTATAAGATTTGATGTAAGTTTTCTGTATGTTTTCAGAATAACCGTGCTTTTATATTATCACATAGGCTAAAGAAAAGCCGCTTTAACCCAAAAACAAAAAGATATAGACTTGATTAGACAAAATTTAAATTATCATGAACTGTAGAAGACTGGCCAAAAATTATTTTTGGTGATGAGTCGAAATTTGACGTTGGTGTAGAGGATTTTCGAAAACGAGTCATTTGGGCAAAGAATGAAACTTATTAGAAAGATTGTATCAAACGCACCATGAAATTTCCAAAGGGGGTAATGACCTGGGGCTGTATGTGGGAAAGTTCGAGTTTATTGATGGTACTGTTATTGCTGAAAAATATCAAAGAATATTAACAAATAGTATTCTTCCAAGCATCCTGATGCAAATTTTACTTTCCAACAAGACGGGGCTTGTCAGACAGTCAAATCAACAAAATAGTGGTTTTCTGATAACCGATCTGAATATCATTGAAACATTCTGGCATAAGATGAAACAACAATTAAGAAACAACATTCAAAGACCAATTGCAAAATTAAAGAAAGACTGGAAGAAATATGGAGAAGTTTTACACTTGAGTTTTGTAGAACTTTGGCAGAAATCATACCAGCAAGAATTCGAGCTGTTATTAAGGTAAAGAGCAATGTAACATCTTATTAAGATCTAAAAAGTTGATTTGTCTCAATATACAGTTGTCAATGATTTTAAGAGTCTTTTATTGGCTAGCTAATCACGGCAGTTCATGAAATTTATTTTCATTACTTGTAATTCGTTACACAGCAATAAAACTTTTATACTTCTGTTATGTAAACTCGCAGTAATCTTGTAATGTAGTAACATAAACATCTTTAAACTGCTTGTTCCAATATTTAGCTGTTAGGGCTCGTATACTGCGGGTTCCTTAAGTTGTATACCTATGCAAAAAGATTGCTTGGCAATCATGTTACATGAAATTGGAAGAAGTACGATACGTGTTGCAAAACCTTCCTATAACCACAGCAAAGTTTCCACTAAACATTTAAACATAAGTGTAACAAATAAATAGGCACACGTTTACGTATTCGATTATGGATAGACACAAATATGAGTAAGGATCGTTAAAAAAAAGACACTTATATAAAAATCTTCCATTGCTACCAAAAGCAATTACTTTTAGTCACGAAACTTGTTTGAATGCAATATTTCTTATGATGACAAATTTAGTAATTAAGAGTTTGACAGAGTCTTACATAATTGTGAAGAAGTCAGGCTTTTATAATTTATGCTAACAGATAATATCACAGTTTTTCTAAGTTTACATAATTGTAATTAGTAAGTAGAGTTGAATAGTATACAACAATACAAATAAACAAAAACAATATCAAGGAAACCAAAATTCATGTAATTAATAGACGACTAGTAACCTGCCGCATTAACAAACTCAGAGATGAGTTTGCAATTTTATTTCCTCATTCTTAATATTCCTTTTCTCATACTATCATCATTAAAACAGACTGCTCTGGTTATTAACTTGATAAAACCTTGAAATTACAGAATTTCCTTGTAATATCTCATCTGCATTAGAAATTGTATGTGACTGAAAGTAGTTCTAACATTCATTAGAACTATTAAGATGACAGATATTACCTTGATTAGGTGCACAAAGATGCGCTATATTCAAAAAAAATTATTTTCGAGTGTCTCTTCTATTTTTAACGACTTCAAATTCGAACTCACACCTTGACTATTCTAATCTTGATTTGATATTTAACATAAAAAAGGCATTTAGCGGCTATTTTCTTTTTTGATGGTCAAGACAAAAATGTTTCTGTATACAATATTTTAATATGTTGATTACACAAACTACAATTCGTGGAAAATTTTAATTCACTGCACAATAATATCGAAAATCTTGTAAGAGGCTATTTCAAGTTCTGGTAAAATTCTGAAATATTTGTTAAGTTGCGCTGTTCTCGGACAATTACATGTACTAGATACTTTAACACTATTAACATTATTAAAACTATTTCACCAAAAATTAAACTACTTTTTTAGTTCAACAAACTTTAATCAAAATAATAATGGAAACTTTTGATACGTATCTCAGTCAGTAGCACGATACTTACATAATAAAAATAATAACAAAAATAACTCGACAGGGTTTCATCACAAAAATTTAAAAAATGGTTAAGAAACTTTTTGTTGTGTACACAAAACCTGTTGTGATGTGCAACCTGCCGATTTAATAAATATTTTAATATTTTGCGAGGAGTAAGTGTGCTCGAATTATTTTATCCACGAGTATAATAAGCGCAACAATTTTTTATAAAAAGACAATGGAACAACAACACGAAAATTCTATTACTATAGCATCACACCTTCCGGGTGGCACAATTTTTAAATCGTCGTGCTTTGCGTGATACATTCAATCATTAAACACAAAAACGTTTTCATTATATAGCGATAATTGCAAAGCATCCAAGCAAGATTTAATCTAATTTTCGTGCGAATCCAGCTCACATTAGCACGTGGTTTAGTAATAGAAAACAAAAATATAAAAGCGCACTTACCAAATTCAAAGTCGAAGTTAAGAAATTCATAATCAACAAAATGTTCTTATTCTCACACAACCATGTTTGCAGACGAAGCTGGTGGAATCTTGGCACAGAATTGCTTAGAGTGCAAGTCTCTGTAAAGAGAAGGGATGATTGTGCAATAGACACACGATAGTATATTGCAATTTGTTACCCTAAGACAATGATCCAGTTCTTCTAATGTGGGTGGCACCGATTGATGCGCACTGATCACACTATTGATGCAATAGGTCGTTAATGGAAGCTGCTGGATGCAACAACTTTCATTCGTCGTCTTCAGCATGATTCGCTTGTACCAGCTAAATAAATTCCTTTATAAATCAAGGCCGTACCTTACCCGAGATGTGTTTGGCGAACAATTTTTAAAGTACTCGAAGTCATTAAGTTCGTTCTTCGACAAATCACGTTGGCGTGAAATCGTAAAGAAATTAAAAGTTGAAGATTTTTAAAGAGTAACTCTTGAGCAACGTACAGAAGAGGATTATAGTGCAGGTGATTTATCGTTTTATATATCTAATTTTATATTACAGTAAACTTGCAAGATTTCTCGCGTAAATGTTTTCTTCCGTGTGACGATAATATCTGTAACAACAGGACGTAAATATTTTATATTAACATTTCACGGTTAAGAAATTTTGATTTATTATGCATACCTGATTTGAACAACATAAATAATAATGATGATGAGATCGGATGAAATAATAAACCGTGTAAAAACAAAAGCGTTAAGAATAAATATCAATTTGTAACGGAAACGGATGAAAACTAAAAGATTGAAATTACGCAAAATCACATCGTTCCTATTGTTTTCATTGTTAAATTTTTATAGATCGACATTTGACCATAGCCTTGAAACGGGATTAAACAACGTGTTTCATTATCTTATGTAAGACTTTACACAAGGACTTTTCATTTGTTAAAAGAAAATTAGTTGCGCTTGTTCAACGTGCTTTTGGAATTACTAACTCGTTCTGTAATGTCAGATTGTTTATAATTTTCTTAAACAAGAATTTGTTGATGCAGAAAAACTATTTTATCACTTTCCAATCTGATCTGCTTTAAACCGTTTACTTTTACATAGTCATTGCTATAATCTCTTTAGATAATAAATTACGCTCTACTTGCAAAAGCCTTCTGCATAATTTTCTAATTACACCTATAGGAAAATGCTCAATAATTATTATTTTCAGTCTCACCTTGTATAAATAGCTTCTCTATGACATATTAGGCGTTCCGCAGATTTTATATCACAAATGAATTTACATAAATTATTACACCTGCTGGTGTTAACTATTTTTTTATTTAAACGTTTTTACACTCAAAGCTATTATTGCCTGAAACAACCATCAGGAATAATTTCGACATTTAAATATCAAGCGTTGCCTTTTTAAAGTAAATGTTTAGCAATTTTAATTAATAATTAATATTTGATTGTTGGCATCTTCTTTTTTAATTAATTTCTATTGCAAAATTTTACTATTTCTTACGTTTGAATTCATTGACTTGAAACCTTTTTTGGTTATTATCATGATGGTTCATCATTATTCATCAATCTTAATATTCAGGGTTAGCTATGACTTTTTGTACTACTGAAGAATTTCAAGTAAGTGGCAACTACATAGAAGTTTTAAGTGAGAGTAGTTCATTCAGTTTTATAACAAGGGTTACTGCTAGACAGAAGAGGCAACAAATGATCAAAGAACAAAAATAGAAATCATGAAGACTAAGTATCATTTTACTTTATTGCAGTGCAGTGTTATTTACGTGATTTGATTACAATCTAATAATTGTTTCTGTCTATTCATCTTTTAAAGTCTAATAACCAAATTTAACATAACCCATGTGGTTTCAAGGCATTACAATCTAGGTTAAAGCTTAACCTGCCTATATCAAAAATGATTGACAACTCAAATAACGAAGATACTTTTTTCAATTACGTTTCGCCTACTTCAGTAAAATTGAAAACATAGCAGACGATCCTTTGTTACATAATACCATTCGTTATGTTGCGCACCCACCTGCGACTTTATAATAATTTACTTTATGCCACGTCTGGGAATATTATTAAAAAGTTCCTAACTCCGTATTTGGCTATCTAGTGATCTGACACCAAGATTACTGTATTTATTCATAGCTAACAATAAGAAGAAAGATACAACTTTAATCCTAATAGAACTGATATAATTTAAAAAAGAATTTCAAGCTATATAACTATTAAATCACTGATTATTAAATTTAATTTTGAGATAAGCTTTACGTGTTCATTCTTGGCAAATTATTAAAGGGAAAAGTTTTAAAGACTTTACGAAATCATCTATTATCTACCTTAGTAGCATAGTTCCGTACTTTTGTGACAACGCGCTATTTTGTCTTTCGTTTCACTTTGCTCCTCGAGATTGTTCTTTTGGTCTTTAAAAAAAGCCATTGTAGACTCAGGAACGTATTTCGGCTCTTCATTGGAACTCTCTGCATTAGCTAACCTTTGGGCATCTTGCAATATCTACCTGGAATAAGCAATTTTAATGCTAATAGGTCGTGTTTTCTTTTGCCCTTTAAGTGCGACTCGTAAAAACTTATCAGGGCTATCAAAAAATGCATACTTAATACGATAATCTAACTAAGATCATCTATCTTCAGTTTTGTTCCTGTAACTAAGTAAAGATATTCGGGCATTGAATACTGTTAAAATTACCTCTAATTTCGTATTTTATAAATTTAAATATCCTATTTCAAAGAAATTTTGTCCATTTATCTTTTAGTTTTATGCTTCTTTAGATTATAGAACTGTCACTTTGCCTAGCCAAGACATAATTTACTTTTATGTTTGTTCTGTTAATTGAACAGAGCAGTGCTCGAATTTGTGGTCGAACCACCTCACCCTCTCGTTATCTTATTGGTGGTTTTGATGTCATAAATTCCGGCCAGCCAATAATCTGCTGGACCCACCCCTCTGAAAGTTAAAATTCTCATTTCCATCGAGAGTTCAGGAATTCGATGAAAGACTGCAAATAAGCAACACATGCACACCCTTCGTTTATCGTGTATGAAAGTTTGGGACTGGGAAAATTTCGCGTGATATCGTGTTTGGATAGCATCCACATGGGTAAAAGACAGTCTGAGTGTGCACGACGCGAATTATTTCTGTCATCGTTAAATATTTATTGACAATCCCTGGAACGTACCAGATGTGTCATTGTCGTTTTCATTTCTTCCGAAGGACCTGATGTTGTTATCGTGTTCCTTGTATCCATATCGTTCCGTCGAATCTCTACAAGTTTTGTACTACTTCGCTCTTTAAAGACAGTCAAAGACAGTCAAAGACAGTCAAAGACAGTCAAAGACAGTGAAAGACAGTCAAAGACAGTCAAAGACAGTCAAAGACAATCAAAGACAGTCAAAGACAGTCAAAGATTTTATGATAAACTTTTTTTAAACGTTGAAGACATTTTATCACCTGTCGTTGCACAAGTTTTATAATTTTTAAGTATATTTTTCATAGAATAAACTTGTTTGCATTATATTTGATTAAATGTGATACGTCTTAGAAAAAATAAATTTCCTAGATATCCTTGGGGGGGGGGTGCTTCTAGGGGGCGCAGTGCCCCCCTTGCTTCCGTGTCACTACGGGCCCAAATGCTACTTACGTGGGCATGACCATCGAAAACAGAGTAGGAGAACATTATAGGGATATAAGAAATAATAACTTAATCTCAAAATCAGCATTTGCTAACCACATTTTAAATGATACTTTAAACCTTCCAGCAACGTTACTGCACTTCATAAACTCAGTAATGCTTTTAATCAAAGGTTACAAATTTATGAACAGTTTGAAATCTTTAAACATAATAATCAACCTTAATACAATATGTATAAACAAAATTACCCCAGACTGTCCTTTCATCTGCTATCCAACGATGCCGACGTTTCTTAATAAATTTAAATCCTTGTCTTTAAACTGCCCTTTTAGTAAATAAAATCGAAACATCCGGATCATCCTACACATTTCGTATAGTTAAAATGTTACACATACTTGAAGTTTTATATCCAAGTTCTTTGCATTCCATGTCATGCTACCGTACTACAAAGTTATAATTTTTATTTATGTGTACTATGAAGAATTTGTTTTAATTTACAACTGCCAAGTTTCAAAGTAAATTTAACAATTGTTCACAACATTATGTAATATAATAGCTTATCTTGTTAATTCTGCTTTTACAACTGATGATGGCATTGATAATTTAATTATTTCGACGATACACGTGTATGCGTGCATTATTAAATAATTCGTGGAAAGACATTGTTTTATTTAATTTATTTAATTTAACCTGAATATTTTTAGCCCAGCAACGTAACAGTCCTTTACCTAATTGTACTTCTGTAGAAGAATTTGAGTAAAGATTTTTTTTTTTCGGGAATGTTTACTTACTTAGTGCCGTAGCAAGTATTTCTGACTTGAGTAACTTAGATTCTCAAAATCTGCATATTATGATTCAGTTATCAAATAGTAGACAACCGTAACTAAATAGTAACTATTAAAAAATTATTTAATTTAATGCAATCTTATAAATAGTCATTACAACACACTATTTATAAATTTCCATGCAAACAGGACAAGTATTAACCGATTTGCGGGAAGTTTTGTGATTGAACAACCTCCATGTTTGATGACGTATAACCACAGATTATAGAGGTTACCTCTCTATCATCTGTGATATAGCCAGGTGGCAAATGTCCACCCAGAATATCAGAAATACTTCTTAGTATATCAACTAAATATTTCTGAAGAAAAATTCTCCCTACTCAAATACAACCAGGTCTTGAACTCTAAGGAATTTTTGCACAGACCTTTATTTTGAGATTATAATTATCGCATAGAAAGTTTCCATCGATATATACTATAACGAGCGTAGTGGTAAGGTATTACAAAGAATTATTTTGTGTTGCCAGTAACACTGTAATCAACAACTGTGTCACCTCATTGCATCACTTCACCAAAGACGCTTTCATCACAACCTGCTCCCAACACATCTCCACTAACTACATGCTCTACATTAAGGATAAAGTAGGAAAGCTTTCTAGAAGGACCACCTGTTTCCTAGAGTCGAAAAACAACAATAAGCGACGATGAACGGCAAATCAGATCTGAAGCTAATCTGACGCAACCTGAGGATGTAACTAAGAAACAAAATAAATCGGATTTTATGTTCTATATTCTTGAGGAAAACAGGCTATTGTACAATTATTTTAAGTAAATAAAATGATCATCTTCCTCACAAGTAACCAAAGATTACTAATGAGCATCTTATCCACTTAGAATAATTGTACAATAGGGTGGAACTTAAAAACGAAGTCTCGAATTTAATCTTGTAATAGTAAAAATTCTTTTCCTTTTTAACTCCATGTTACGAAAAAATTTTGCTTTTAAATTTCAAATGATATTTACCGGTGCCGCAAAGCCTCTGAATTTCAAAAAAAAATGTAAAAAGACAATAATTTCATTAAAGCTATTTTAAGGTTATCAATAAGTTTATATTATGGAAAACATAAAATAAAAAAGTGTTAGATTCCTTTAACAAAGAGAACAGTTTAGTTTGGATCATATGCAAAATATTGTGGAACTTCACTGTAACGATATATAACCTTAGTCAGCGCAGCGGACATTGGCTCTCATTGTGTCTGTTTTACCTGAGTGCGAACACAACAGGTTACTCCGAGTTAATGCAAAGTAGTGTTTGTGCGTTTATCAGTTTTTTTTTTGATTATTTTTAATAAACAATTAGTAACGAATATGACGATGTCTGCTAACGTACCTAAAAGTACAAATTTGGTAAAGTGTCCTGTGTTTGGTGAACCAAAACAATTAACGTTAGATAGTCGTGTATTGCCAACATACGGAAATGTTATGAAACATTGTTTATGGATTCAGTTTAACTTAAAATTTGGCAACTGGAATCGGGAACCTACGAGATGTGTGAGAAAAGTAATGAGACTGGCAATACTGCGGGAGATCTGGCAACGTTGTGTCTACCGGCCTGTGCTAAACCGGTTTGTTTATCGCTTCCACTTCCTCAGTCCGAGTTACAACTCCGTACAGCTAACACAATATTTTTGACAGCGCCATCAGTGAAGTTGAGTTTTTGTTGTGTGTTACAGAAATGGAGCATCGGAATTTAGAGCAACGTTGTGCAATTAAGTTTTGTGTTAAACTTGGTGAATCCGCGAGTGTGACTTTTGAAAAGTTGAAACAGGTCTATGGGGAACAGTGCTTATCAAGAGCACAAGTTTTCCGCTGGCACAAATCATTTTTGGACGGCCGAGAACACGTTGAAGATGAACCTCGCTCAGGGAGACCTTCAACTTCAAAAACTGAGGAAAACGTTGAACGTGTGAGGGCTCTTGTGAGATCAGACCGTCGTTTAACAATAAGGATGATGAGTGAACAGTTAAATTTAAACACTTTCACCGTGCATCAAATTTTGACAGACATCATGACAATGCTCCGTGTCACACAGCAATTTCCATCAGTGAATTTTTGACCTCAAAACGAATTACTGTTGTTCCTCATCCCCCCTATTCACCTGATTTGAGTCCTTGTGACTTTTTCCTTTTTTCGAAATTGAAACATGTCCTAAAAGGGCGTCATTTTGGAACTCTGGAAAACATTCAAAAGACTGTGACCGACCAGTTAAAAGCCATACCAGTTGAAAACTTCCAGCGCTGCTACCAAGAGTGGGAACAACGACTCCGCCGGTGTATAGCTGCCCAAGGGAACTATTTTGAAGGGGATAACATTGTTGTTTGAGAAAAATAAAAACTTTGGTTAGTATGAAATCAGTCTCATTACTTTTCTCACATACCTCGTACTGTTTCTGAAATATCGCAGGTTGTAGTTGATGTAATTAAAAATATAAGACTCAGAGTTTCAATTCCAACGGTTTCTGATACACGAATCGTAAAAATAATCAGAGACTATCATGACAAATGTCGAAATTTAAAGAAAAGTATTAAAAGTAGAAAAAATAATCCCACATTCAGTATAAAATTGCAAAATTTTAGGCAATCGGCAAAAGAACTTTTTGATGTAAGCTTGTAAGTGCAAAGACTTTTCTTTCTGTAAATGCACCAAAGTTTGTCGTGTACCAGAACAAGAACGCAATTTTCTCAAAGACCAAAGAGATGAAAGGACGATGGCAATATGATTAATAGATATAAAAATTTCAATAAATGATGCGCAGCACCAAAAGATATGTATATGTGTATACCAATCGAAAAATCATTAAGGAAGAACATGTGGTCTTAGTGCAAAAGCCAGGATCAAAATATATCGGTCATATTTCACTAGAATCTTCCTCTCCTAATATAATAGACAATAAAATTTTAGTGTATTTTCAAAATAATAATAGTGACATTTCAAATTTGGGTACTATGGAACCGCCGTAAATGCAGGACGTTAATCTGGAGTTATCAAAATATTGGAAACAAGACTAAAAAGACCCTTGCGATGGATAATTTGCTTATTACATGCAAATGAACTTCCCTTCAGGCACTTATTTCAACAAATCGATAGGCAAACTATGGGCCCTAAAGGATTCTCTGGGCGAATAGGAAAACAACTGGAGGAAGCGAAGGTATGAAAATTATAAATTATAAAAAAATTGAATCGCAGCTGTTACAAGTTAATTTTAAGGATTTAAGTACCGGCCAGAAGTACTTGTTCGAAATTTGTCAAGCCGTGTCAAACGGAATATTTTTCCAAGACTTAGCAAAAAGGAATCCAGGAAAAATTGCTCACTCTCGTTGGTTAACAACAGCAAATATAATTTTGCGTTTATGTGTGTCCTGTAAAGCTCCTCTTCTAAATTTACAGGTTCTTGACGAATATGTTAATAAAATTTATAATCCTATGTGGTTCAACATTAAAGTAAAGCCTTCTGGGCAAGGATGGATCTATTTATTTGTGGGAAATGATTAAATGTTCCAGGTACCTGAGAAAAGAGTTCAAAGACATCATCGATCCAGTCATTCAAAGAAATGCCTTCTCTGGTAATCATGCAAATATACTTTTGGCAATGATAACTGATTCCCGGCCACATGTTAGAGAACTTGGGCTTAGAAGGATACTTGCAGCTAGATCCAAGCCTAGTAAAAGTGTTAGAAGATTTGAAATTCCTCCCCTTAACTTTGAAGCTTCTGAGTATGTAGATTTAATAAATTAGAATGATTGTAAACTGACGTAACCTCCTGTCTTTTCGGACTTATCTGACGAAGAAGTAAAAAATATGATACAAATCGGAGAAACACCAGATTTTCCATGTTTTCCTTGTCATACTTAGGCAGTGGAAAGGTGCGTCAATATTGTTAAGGAAGCCGTGTCAGTCGTGTCTAAATCTGAAGCTAGAGATGGTTTTATCTTGGGAAGGTTGAAGTCTCGCAGTGTTATGCCAAAGTTCAACACTAAAATGGACTATAAACCCGTAGGTTGAATAGCTGATATAACAAAGGGTTGGAGGAAGGGTGGAAGTCGATACGCAGTCACTTCCTCGTAGTGACGTCTGGGTAGTATTTGTTTAATATAAGCAAATATGAGCTAAGAGTTGCGTTTTTTACTTTTCGTTACTTTATATTTAAATTGTAAAACTTTAACGTCCGTGCGGCACCGGAAAACAGATAAATTAACAAAAATACCTTTTACTAGTAGTTTAGGCATCAAAAAAGGAAAACACATTTTACTATTACACATCAAAACAAAAAAGTTTTGTTTTCACCATATGGTTAAGTTCCACCCTATTGTACAATGGGTTGTTTTTATTACGGAATTAGAAAAGAGTGTGTGATTTATTTTGTCCCTTAACTTCCATATAAAAAAATGTTGAATATATGAACTAACCATTTTCGTTTTCAATACTAAATCTAAGGCAGACAATATTTTTGTTAACATGTTGGTTTTGTATCAATGGAAGCTTGAGGAAACATTTTGAAAGATCAAGAAATTGGATAAAGAAAGTTTTGCAAAATCTTAGATAAATAGTTCTATTTACATCTTAATGAGTCATTTGTTTCCAGTTAGGTATTTATAGCTGACTTGGTTTATTTACTTTGTTCATTTCCAGGACCCTTGTAACGTTCACTTTTTGCTTCTGTCACATGTGTTGTATTTAATCTGTGCTTTCGGTGCGTTCTTGTATTTTTTTTAATGATTTTGTCTTGTTGAAAAGGTTTTTCTAATAGTGATCAATCCAGACTGAGAGGTTGATTAATTTTGTTGTAGTTTTTCTAAATTTTTGGAAGCAATTTAGGGAAGACGAAGTTTTCTATTTTTATATATCTAAGCAAGCGGAACGCAGGGGGAATAATTGAAGGGGCCAATGCAAGAAGTGGACATGTCGACAATTTACAATTTTACTGGAAACGAAATAAACGTTTGCAGCTTAAATACTGTAGTTTAACAAGTTTTTGAAGTAGCTATTTATGACTAGTATGTGGATATTTCAGTGTGTATGGTTAGTCGTTATATATTTTTTTACGGCTGCAAAAAAATAAAATCTATTGGAGATGTCCACTTCTTGCACAGTAAATTAAGATTTGATTTTTGAAATATATTT
>VTPC01006094.1:0-48440 GCA_011009095.1 Ignelater luminosus
CATGTTGAAAACATTAGTGAAGTATAGATTTCCAATATAACTGAAGAAAAATGAAATGTTTTATGTATACAGCATTCCGTTTAGGAACGCGTAATATTTTTTACAGCTTACTGTAAGTTATGAGTTTCTTACACAAACGATACAAAGTCGGGATTTACATTGATTACATACATCAACAACTACTCTCTCGAAAAATCGTTGCTTACTAAACAGCATGTTTTATTAGTGAAGAAACCCCACGATAGATTCATGGAAAACGTGAGGAACTTACAAAAATCCTTATACTTTATAGAAGACTCGCAACGTTTCAATATATATTTTTACTTATTTCCCTTTGGTACATTTGTTCAATCTCAAACATTTAACAATAGAAACGGAAATACTTTTTTCTGTTTATTAGAAAACTTACGGAAACTCCATATTGTAACGTAATAATGGTGCAGTATTTAAATTGAAGAGATATTCCATTGCAGTCTTACAAATTGCAGGGAACAGTGTAGATAAACTAAAAATGAAAATTTCCGTTGTGTAATCAAGCTTTGAATATTACAACGAAAGCTGAAACCGTACAAAAACGCGAGCTTTTTCCCACTTTCATCCTGACGAAGCCGCGCAGCAATTTTTTACATTTTGCAGAACTTCTTAGTTATAAAACATTTTCTTCCAGTTCTTTTTCATTTACTTCTAAATTGTCAGAGATACATATATATTTTGTTTTCGCCGCAGTAGAATTTAGATCCCCACCTTTTTATTTGATTGCTTGAAATTATTACTGCTCAACTTTAACTCCCGCCAATTTTAATAACAGCCACTTTGTATCTTCTTCGAGCATAATTTACGAGAAATATAAATTTATGTCAAGAGTTCCAACTTTTATCTACCTTCGTAATGAAGTTACGGGAGGGAACGAGTTCCTATTATTCGCATTATTGGGATTTGTTTGGGCCAGCAATTTGTTCTAAAATTTTATGTTGTTTACTTCGGGCTTAATTTTCCGATTTTTTTTACATCGCGAAGACTTTCTTTTAAATAATGAGGATTTAATTTGGGGAACGTTATTTTTTTCTTTGTTCTACGTAAATATGTTGACTGAAACAATCTTCGAATACTTTTAATACGCAAAAGAGGATATTGAAATTTAAATATTTACGTCAATTAATTAAAATTTTTTTCCTAAGTTTTACGTATGATTTTGATTACATTTTTAAGACTAAACGTTAGACATACCTTATACATTTATTTATTTTACATTACTTCTACATATTTTTAGACCCTTTGGTATATTTAACATTTAAGATCCAGTTTACTTTTTCCCTTCTTTTTTAGACTTTCGATGTTTGGTACTTATAGGAAAAGTAATTTGAAGTTTTCTGATATTTCATTTAGTTTCATATAAAATTCTGAATTTTCACGCAAAATATTAAGATCAATTGGAAAGCTGTTAAATTCTTACAAATTTCTAATAAAACGTTATCGATTTCGTAGTTATAAAACGTTGGTCTTTACGAAACAGGGACATCATTCCATTTTTCCCCTAGGGAATCTAGTTCTAGTTAACTGCTTCAACCAATCATTGCGATTGCTCTCCCAGTATTTTCTCGAAGATGGAGGGTTGCGTAAGTTTGTTATTTAAGAAAACAGTTTATCTAGGGAAAGCTAAAAGTGTTTTTCCAACAGAGTTTTTTTAGGTCAGATTATTAATGTAGTAATCGTATATTCCTTGTGAAACAATATTACTACATTGCTTTTTTAAATTTCATTTTTATATCAGTTTAAAATACAATTACAAAAGGAAAGCAATAAAATAAAATATTTGATATTTAAATTTTCATTAGGTTATTTTCTTTCTCTTCTTTATCTTTCTATTCTTCTTGTAATATCTTATTCTACTCCCTACATGAATACCCGGAAATATAAAAATAAGATGACAGAATATTGTGTAGATAATAGCTAGCTGAACTCCATCCTTTCGTTCGCTTTAACAATATCATAAAATGCAACATCTACAGGGGTGTAGCTATACTTCGAAACCGCTGCATAAAAACTGCATGAATTTAAGTAATGAAGGGATCGGAGGAAATTCAAAATAAATACATATACCGTATAAATAACACTCATGTATTAAATACGCTTGTTACTCATTTAATGAGCAATAATAACGGCCATTTTGTATGCTTTTTATATTTGTTTGATATTGCCCTGTGGTGGCGTAGCGTTTAGTTTTGTTCAAGTCAGGTACTTGTTATAATATAACATTGTTCGATCTTGATATGTATAACTTAATTAAAAGTAAGCTGTGCAATAGCATACCCATCTTTGTAGATAATAAGCCACCTAATTCTTCATTTTTCCATCTTGATCTTTCACATTCTACACAGCTCATCGAATATGTGTTTCTAAAGCACTGATTATCCTTTTTGTGAGGCTTCCTCAGTGAATTACGCACTTTCCAAAAGTTCATTTTGGAGTATTGTTGGAATTTGTTTGGACTTTCTAGGATTTATGGATTTCGCGTATGTTGCTCATACAGCATTTTTACAATTTGACTTTAAAAAAGAAATCTCTAACTGATGCATGTTGAATAATTACCTAAGAAGATTCCCATTTGAAATATTCTATTTGTTAAAGAAAAACTTGGGTTCTCACCGAAGCCTTGATACGTGTTTCCTTAGTTTCTTCTAATCTTACTGCATAAGCTCTTTGGGGTAGTACACTGATCCTGTTCTCTTTTGCAACTTGGAATTTTTTGTTTCCAGTGATGAATAGTTCTTTTCGAGTAAATGTGATAGTGTTGCTGTTTATTGAAGAATTTAGATTAACGCAATATGCTGTAAAAAGGGTTAAAAAACATCCAAGAAGAAAAAGATAGGAATTGAATTATTTTCATGTAAAAATACTTAGAAGACACGGATTAATCTGAATGAAACGCAACAAAAAAAACCATCATTCATGGTAATATAGGTAAAGTAGGTGCTATTGGCCAAGGTCGTTTATTGGGGATTTAATCTATTGTATTTGATGATTTCTGCACCAACCGGTTGCTTCAGTTACTCCATTCCAATTTACGACATGATCTATAGTGACGTAAGAGATATTTGCTGTTATTTCATGCTCATAAAAGGAATTTATGGTTACATGAATATTAAATGGTGTACCATGAATTTCATAACTATTTTGTTTTGGGTCGCAATTTAGATTTTTGCTTGGCAGTTTCACACTAATAAAAAATTCTTTTTGGAATTTCTCATTTGTAAATCTATTCTGCAATACAGTTGTAAACTTGGTAGCGTAGCGCCTCTTAGACAGAGTCCCAGTAGATTTTTTTTCTGTTAGTAAGTAATCCTCATCTAAATAATTGTTTATTAATTTTATACGCGTCTATTTAGTTTCTTTACCTTGTCTACAGAGTTAGAACTGTGGACAGATCTTCCTTAACTTGTTCTTATCAGTGTGTTTTCCGGTTAGTTTTTGCTTGATTGACGTTGGACAGAATTGCACGATTTCAGCATGCGTCTAGACTAACTGGGACTCGAAAGCTTCCGCACACTCTAATACTGAGCAAAATATTACAAATAACTAGCAAGAGGTTTGAAACAAATAAGAAATAGAAGATCCCATGATCAAAAATGTCTTCTTCCACTCAATATATGTACGTCGATCTACCAAAAATTGTTATAAGTCAAAGGAGATTCTGCCGTCTGTTTACAGCAGTCTGAACTTGACTCCAGCAAAGGTTTACCTCTGTAACTATCTAACCATTGCTATAGGTAATGTGATTTATGAAGTAATAGTTGAGGAGAGTTTTTAAGGAATGGAATTGGACCGAGGATCGTTCTGCCAGTTTTTAAGATATCGGTGAATAAGGTTTTGAATGCTTGGGTCTTGTTGCTTCTTTGCAGTATGTTCAATGATAAAGCACTGATCAAACTACCAAGAACACAGTGAATTAGCAACAAAAACTTCATTAGCATGCAATACCAGAGACTGTCTGTCAAATGAACTTTGTTGCTCAAATTGACCCTTTTCACTATTCCTTTTATCTTTAACTAGTTTAATTATGCGAAAATTACAAGAATTACACTCTAAGGTAATATTCCCTTTGTGACAACCCTTTAACAAACCTATGCTGCAGCCTAACACACTTTTATCGTTATAAGGTAGAGGTGATATAATTCTTTGCACTTTAAGTAAAATGACAGTTAATCTGATATTGTGGAGTATCTCATTTTTGTTTGAATGTTCATGTAAAGTTTACATAACGTATTATCTGACGAGATTGTTAAAATATCAAGTCAGTTTTTACAGGAGTTAGACTCTAATTCAATTACATATTACGTACTATATTAGACTGAGCTAACAAAATATCATTAATTGCAAAGTTCTAACATCACATGAATCACCCATTTAGTATTTAAACATAACTACGCGAAGTACAATAAATGGCGCTATTCGGTATTCTACCGCGTACCATAGAAGCAAGATGCATTTAAGATTGTATTCTTAACAAATTTATTATATTTCAAGGAAAATCATTAAAACATAAATGACCGGTTATTTTATGAATCATTAATTTAGTAATAATCATAAAGTTTAATTGACTACTCGTAAATGTGCAGTACTACATATTGGTTCTATAATACATAAATTTTGGGAGAACCCTCAGTATAAAAGTAAAAAATTGCAAAGATATTTTCCAGATACATTAATATTTTTGATAATTTGACATTCTTAAACTCGGTAAAGTATATGTTAGGAAATTCTTAAATCTCCCTAAGCCCAACGTAAATTTTGCTCGGTGAAAATTGTCTCATATTCTGGTGATGAACGGCGGACGATGCAATCTCCTAATGAGTTCTCCCGGTTCCAATTTCACTTTATCTGATAAATACTTTTTGCCTTCGTTTTATATTAAACAGTATCGAACTTACGTTATCACTTTTTATTCTCGTTATTACAAGCACTAGAAGAAAGCAAATTATTCAAGATAATCTCATTTACATTCAATTTATATTCTCCTTGAAGCTGCAGCTTTTTGTTCCCGAATATTTTATCTGGAAATTTGCAATTATATTTCGTTCTTCTTAGTTATCGAGATGCATACTTTTCTTATTTTTCGCTTAGGTAAATAGTATTAAAAGGAAAAATCAATATGTAAATTATCAAGTTTTAGATCAGAAGTTCTTATTTTAATTGCTAATATTATATTTTAGTATGCGAGAACTTCTTCAGATGAATTTTGAAATGTTTGTTAAAAAGTAGTAACCGCATTCCTTGCAGGCATGAAATAAGATATACCGAACTTTAGAAAACATTATAGATATTTTACTATTAGAGATAGTAAGAGGTAGTAACTCTAATTAAAATAAATTATTGTAATGTTGTGATGGTACATTAGTCTGTTACAAATATATGTTATTATTTGACAAGGGTTGCCAAAATGACAGCATTATGGATAACTGCAATGTTATAAATGAAACGAATTGAATAATAAAGGTAATTAATTAACAGATTTTAGTATTAATTAATTAAGTACCATTTTCTAACTGGTGCTTTATCAGCACCAATATATCAACATTAGACAGTTTTTTAAAAGTATGTAAATTATGAACAATATTCAAAACTGAAAGGGAATAATTAAACTGACGTATCTTACCTTTCTGCTCTTAATACCTTGCTTCAGTTTTAAGAATGCTATTATACTTGATCTCTTTTCATATGACAAATAAAATGTAATTCCAAGATAGCAACAAAGAATAATTTTTCTTACACCGATAACATAAGTTTCAGAATTGGTGGGACGTGGAGTAATCACGTTGTGATAGCAATAGTAATCGGTGATCTTTTTTAATTAGAAGTTAGTAGTTGCAACAGTTATTCCTTAACCAATAAACTGGGAAATTATGAGGACCAGTACAAAAATAAAGGATGGCAAATTGTAGCAGAAGTTAAGACTTTAACTTCAGCATTTGTTTTGATTTAAGTATTATGTGGACTGCAAGAAAGTATTCAGCAGATAAGAGTGCCAACTATTTTAAATACTACTTGAGATACTTTTCAAAATACCACAGAAGACGCAGCTGGATGTTACAATGGCTTGACATGTGATCTACTGACCTCTTCATGGATGATTTGTTGCCTAATGTTTGGAAAGAATCGTCGGCATCAGAGCAATGTACGAGGGCTGTTCAATAAGTACCCGTGTTAGAAATGAAGACACAATTTTTTTCAAAAATTTTTTTTTTTTTCAACATAGTCTCCTTTTAGAAATATACACCTCTCCCAACGTTCCTGCCATTTTTTTAACCCCTGATGATTTCCTCAGTAACCACGTCTGCCGAGCGTCCTGGTCGCTCCTCATCAAAAACGGATGTTCGCCCACGTTTAAATTCGTTGAACCAATATCTAACTGTGGTCATAGATGGCGAAGTGTCCCCATAAACAGCATCCAACTTTGCTTTTATCTCCTCGCATTTTTTCCCATCCAAAAACAGAAAGCGAATTACCGAACGATACTGCTCTTTTTCCATCTTAGCTAAAATCACGAAACACGTCTTACTCAAATGGCTGTCAAATCCAAACTAACCTATCAATCAGTCTGCAATTTGTTATACCGTCGTTTGATAGATCGCAGCACACGATGATAACACCAACTTCCCTCAGGAACGCCTTCTGTCGTCAAACACGGGTACTTACTGAACCGCCCTCGTATACAGAGAGCATCTTAACGTAATAACGATAGGATTGACGTGTAGAAATTTGAATCTAGTAACGACCCATGGCGAGCGGTGCTGGTTCGATCCCTAGCCTAAACTTATACCAGATTTTTAAGTAGAATCGTTTCTTCTACGAAAAGCAAACGCAAACTTCAAAAAACTTTTTCCAAGACAAATTTTCTTAAATGGTTGGTGGTTCGGAGTTCACCTTAAACTGCAAAATGTCTCCATAATTTCGTTTCTGTTGAACTATAGAAAGACAACAGTCAACGTCCTGTAAAGGATATGGCACTCGGTAGGAGAAGAAAGATGACCCTGTTATCACGAAAGACAGCACAATAGATAATTATCTGTATTTTGTGCGTGATATGCTGTATTAACAGTTTTCACATACATACTCTTATTTATAGTCTGCTGTCATACTTGGACCACAAACAGACAGTGCTACCAAAATCGTTAAGTAGTTCACTAGCTTGCGATAGATTTCATTTTTGCGTCCTGGTCAGAACCTTTCCTACGCACAAGCCAAATGTTTTTGCTACCAGTATGCTACCAAAGCAATAAAAGACAGAATCCCACAGATGCTGTTTAAACTTCAGATGTCTGCAACATAGGATTTTCAAACGGAAATTCAAGCACCTCTGGCGACCTGTATTACTAAAGGGGAAGTCAATTTTTACCTCAAAGGGCATGACGAAAATTAACAATTATTTGACTAGCTGGCCTATACAAGTGACTGTTCAAAAGAGCAAAAGTTTAAATAAATAATGAATAAAAGAAAAGTAAACTTTCAGAATTTTAAGAGAAAACAACTTCTAAAAGTAATAAACCATTTAGTCTTGGTACGAGCCACTCAAGGGTTAGTCTACTGTACATATTGATGAATAATTAGTAAATTAAATGATGCTTTAACAACCAAGAAAAATAAAGTATTATGTTGGTGATTTTGCCCTATATTTTTTATTTTTGCTTTTTATTTGGCATCATCTAACTTAAAATCATAAAAAAGACAATTAATACGTGCAATCAACATAATTTAAAGAAAATTTAAAAAAACTAAACATGAATTAAATGGGAGGTTTGGATAAATCAAATTGATAAGATTGTCGTGCCGAAAGCTTCAAAATGATTTCTCACCTTGCCTTGAAATATTTTTCTGTTCTGGCACTGCTAGTTTAGTATACCAAAGTTTCCCTTCTTTTTGCTTTTTTGGCGCACTTGCTCGAGATACATTTTTGTACACTGACTAGTTCTTACAGTTGAGAAGTGACCAGTATACAAAAAGACCAATATACTTTAAGTGAATGCAGGAGAGGAAACCTAGGTGTTCCACTGACACCTTTATAATGTGTCATATTAAAACTGTTAAGGGCGCACACTTCTGAGTATTTAATCAATATTGTGTTGTTAAAGGCTACCACAACGGTAATGATAAAGTGGAAGTTGAATCTATTGTTACCAACCAAGAAATCCATCGATACCCAAAATACTTTGCAAGCATCTTTAATAAAGCCTCAATCTCTCTGATTGGTCATTTCATTAAGCACAGAACGTGTTGATTTTTACTCAATGAGTGATTTCGGTGTTTGAGTCTCACAGACCCTGCTATTTATTTATTTACATCTCTTGTGGGATTATGGTTTTCAAATATGCTGATTTGCTAGATTGTAACCTACTGATAATAGTAAAATAAGCCAGAAATTAGTTTGGAATTTTTGTGTATTTCCTTAAGGAAGAATTTATAAGATAAACAGATGTCAAATATATTTAAATGATACTCGAGTACTCCTTTTATACTTTGCTTCTTTCACACATGCCACCGATCGCAAAATCTAATAACAGGCAACACTAAACATCACGTAATCCTTAGCATATTAACTTAATCCTTATGAACTGAATGGTGACAGCGCAGCGTCGCGATTCAATGAATTCTGCGATTACTTTTGATGCGTTTAACCACGAGTTGGCATCATCTGTATTTTTTGTAATATCTATTCTTTCGTAACAAGATTATATTGACAATTCGTTTTGTGTGAAAAACAGATACAAACACACCGTAACTACATTGTTAAAAGCTATGAATAAACCTTCGCTACACTAACAACTCAATTTTTCAGAATAAGTTTCAACCACTTACATTTTAATTTCTTTTGTTTAAATATCTTTACGTACAATTGCAGAACCTTTTTACACGAAAGAAGTAATTAACAAAGTTAATTACTTTATAATATCTAGCATTATTGCAAAATGAAAACTACTTCCCCTTGAAGTAAAATCACTTGCCAAATTAGTTTAAAAAGCAATCTTGTTGAATTAATTTTGTTCACTAATTTTCTTAGGTAATCGATCTTTCTTATGAAATAAGGAAACTGATTTAATCAAATTAAATTATTCACTGTACATTCTTCAAGTATCTCAAAAGGATGAATTTAGGTATTTTAGATTTGCTGTTACTATTGTTTTCTTAATAAAAACGATTTCCTTTACAGAAGAGGACTACGACGCCTTTTGCCTAGCCTACATGTTTACCTACAGGGATTTCGAGATGGGTACTCTGGGTCTCGCTTGGACAGGGGATTTAAAGAATGCAGGCGGTGTTTGTGAGAAAAATGGGGTAAGTTCAGATTTTTTTTTTCTTTCTTGATCTTAGATAAATTCTATTACTCTAGTAGTTCGTTTCTATCGTAGTACTAACAATAAATTCCATTATAAATTATAATATTTTTACGTCACACAATAGTCTGCATAATGCAACCTTTGTGTGAATTGTACTCACGTCTGTGACTTTGTATTTTATTGTGTACGACGTATAAAAGATGATACTACATTTATCGTCCATTATCAGTACATGTGTGTGGCTCGGTGATTGTAGAACAGTGTACTGTGCAATTTGTCTATTAGCTGTACAGAAACTGTCCATTGTGGACAATTAATTAGCTTATGTGTGTTTGTAGTCGCTTCAGGCTTATTTACATTACACCTAATTTGTCACGCTTTCAAGACCCCAACCATTTGTATTGCGCCGGTGTACCTGTAAGCTAGTTATTCATTGAAATGTCTCATTGACTTACTTTAATTATCTCATTACATACACGTTTGTCGTCTTAGGAAATAATTTACCTTTATAACATAATTAGCACAAGAGGAAGACGTTCTGATAGTATTCTGTTTAAGAAATGCGGGATTGTAACTAATTTATAGATTAGAATCTGAAATGAATACATGATCCAAAACATAAAATTGACTATCGTCAGATTTTAAAAAATTAATTCTTAACATTATTTATACTTTACGGTCTAAACTGCAGCTTTATATTGAGGGTTTCTTGCTGCAACTAGATTTCATCTAATAATTAAGTACTAAATTACAATGATTATACTAATATAAGGGTAGAAATTAGAAAATAAATTAGAATGAAAAGATTTATGTTTTCACACTATCTTATATGACCTTTACTTTTGGGGAGTTAGGAAGACCAGATTCTCATAATAATAAGACCTTTTTATCGTATGGGGATCTCCTTACGGTAATTTATGCTTGCAACGCTGATCCACGATTGATCATAAAATAGCTCTTATTTAGCATCAACATTATTTGACACACCCATTCAATCTAAGGATGGTTTAACCACAAATGTGATAATTTTCAGTTTTCTGTTATCCATTTTATGCTTAATAAAAGGTGAGTTCTCACACGTCAGTTTCCATGAATCGTTTTGACTGAAATCAGTTTTAATGAAAATAATAATGGAACGTCTCTGTTCACACGTATTTGTTCGCCTAAACTGTATCGCTTTAATTATTGCTATCAGTTCATGTTATCAGTCTATTTATCATTGTCTACTAGTAAAGGTCTGACTATTATTTCTAAAATTTCATAAAAGAAGCATTGTTATGATATACGTGTACACTGTACAATGATGTATCGAACTTACTACAGAAATTCTATTATACACAATAAATACATTCCACGAAGTAAGGTTAAGAAAAATAAATGTAGATTATATTAATAGATGATAGAAAAAAGTCGTTTTGGTGACTTCACAAATAAAAACAGTACGATATTTTAAGAAACACCTATAGTGCTCATCTTTGTTAATGAAATGGTACAACAGTATTCTTACTTCTCAGTTTCACTGCTTCAGTCAAAATGATTTTAGAAAATGAAAAATATTGTAGAAATGACTGATTTGTTTCACTGAAAACGTGTTTTGACATTCATTTATTATTTAGTTTCTATGAATCAGCAAAAATGTTTTGTAGAAACTGGCATGTGAGAAGCCGCTTCAAGACTGGACGTTTATCGTGTCTGAGGTGTTTGTAGTGAGTTTTCGTATCGAACTGATCCCAGTAAGAATCGTATTGCCTTGCAAAACGAAAAGGCTACTTATCTTATATCTAATTAATGGACAATAAAATATTCATACTCCTATTTACTGAGGTAACAGAAAAATCGATAAGAATTATACTTAATGAGCCCCGTACGCAGTTTTGATTTTTATCTGAAAGTTTTTTGATTTAACAATTACGGTAAATATGTTCGTTTTCTATGACTTAAAAAATCTCATTCATACAATACATTGCGAGTAATGTGGTCAAGTAATTTTATTACATAACCTTGAATCTCATTCAAGTAGATTTCGCAATGGCTTTGCTTTGCCTCCTGATTAATATTGGTTTTATTTTAACAAGATCTTATTATTGTTGCGCACTTGCACATTTAGCAAAGGGCAGCCCAACAAGATATTCTATCACCATCTACTAATAATCTTATCTATACCGTTTATTTTAAACAGTAAAACTGAGATTTCTAGAAGGACTTCCATTCTAATGATTTTGAATAATAAAAATTAAAATTAAAAAAATGAAAACCCAAAACAAATTCCTTTCTAAGTATAAAGGTACTATTCTGCTTATTACCAGACGTTGGTTGTATTTATTTGAAGAATCAAACAAAAGTAAGGAACTTAGCGAGAATTGTAAAGTAAAAAAGTCAATTTACTCATGGAGAAGGTAGAACTTCAAAAGAGTTTCACATATAGCAGCATTGGCATTTTATTAGGTGCGCTTAAATTAATAGAATATCGTGGAAGTGGTAATTAGTCGCAATTAAGCTTGCAAATTTGAAGAATTATTCAGGACTCTGATTTATGTATGCGCACTCTAAGTAACTTTAGTTAAAAGATTTGCATGAATGTAACACATTTAGATTAGCGTTTGTTTGTTTGCTTGTCTGTCTGCACATACAAAGTATTTCACATACCGCACCTTAAACTATAATAATACTATTAACGCTGTGTATAATGTATTAGCAACGTTGCCGTTATTTTAGCTATCCAAAAAAGTGTGTTGATGACATTAATAACTTTTGTTTTTCAAAAGAAATAGTTTGCTTTTCCTTACATTAATAAATGTGTCAGCTGTTCTCAGATTTAATGATATTATACTGTACGTTCTAGCTACACCTTTTGTTTTTTTTTAAAATAGAGCATTCTACATACTAATATTTCCCTAGTCCTGATTAATTGCTGATTACAGCAATACTTAAGCGTTTTGGCGTTATTCAATTATTTTTCGCAAATTTCTCCCAAATTTCTCGACTCACTCTGATATATACGACAAGTTTGCTATTTTACTTTACAAAATCTTTGATCTTTGCTCTTTGAACGCCATTATTCAGGATTTAGCTGGATGGTTCTATTACCTCGGGAAACACAAATCGTTATTTTTCTAGATTTTATTTTTAAATGAAACACCTTGTATCTGTAGTTGCAATTTAAGAAAGCTTGAAACAAGCTTTTGTTTGATACCGCATACCACTTACCTTGGACCAGTGATTTTTCTGCTATACAGGGTGGATGTTCAAAGACCGATTTTTCGCTGTAGTTCTCAATTCAATGCATTTGTTTGAAGTATGTTCTTGCTACAACTTATACAAAGCAAAGTTTGGAAACAAAAGTAAATTATCGATGAAGTTACAAATCAAAATCAAAATTGCAGGTGAAAATTGATGTTTGAATATGCGCCCGTATAATAGAAAAATTGCCTATTCAAGATATTTGGTTTTATATTTTCATTAATAATAGCATTCTATTTAAGAAACTCGGAGAAACAGCGTTTTATCGTAACAGTTAGTTAAGTCTTGAATAAGACTTTTAAAGAGTGAAGATCAAAATTTGCTTTTTCAAAAGTGAAATGCGAATAAGTTGTTTTATTTATACAGGGTCAGCCTAAAAGTTTGGAAACACTTTGCAACAAGTAATTGAATAAGTTAAGTATTGATGTCGTCAACAATAATCAGTAGTAAGAGAATGCCAAACTATATGACGTATTTCATATACAAAAACCAAAATTTAATATAGCTGTATGGTTGGAAATAATTTTGGAACGTATGTATAACTTTTTTTAGTAACATTTCTCGATATTACTACAAATAACAACATTATTCTTCGTCCGCAGTTCGTTGGAACACTCTGTCCATATGATATTACGTTTACAAAGATTGCACTACAAGTTCTTTAAAATAAGACAGAGAAAGGCAATAATGCCGTTTAAACTGACGGGCATGATTTTTTTAAAGGCGCAGGTTACTGCGATGCAGTAGCTGCAAGCAATTCGTATTCTGGATCATATTTTACTTTTAAATATTTTTTAAGCTTGTGAAATCTTCATAAATAAAGATTTTGAAAATAGCCAACAAAGAATAATCTTCCGTTACATTGTTACAAAAAATTTTCATTTTGTTTTCTATTCTAGAATTTGCTTGAATTTCTCCTAAACAAGTGACGGATTTGGAGTTCAAAATTCGTAATGTGAGATACATGATTTCTTCACTGTTTCGAGGTTATTTCATTCATAGCTCGAGAACGATCGATTTTTGCATTTTTTTTCTTTTCTTAAACGCCATTTTATTATGCTACCTTCTATTGTTCTAAAATGATCGAGTCTTTTCGGTATTTTAAGAATTTATTAGTTGGTCGTTTTAGTGATAGAGTCGAATAAGCTTTCTTGCTGCTCCTCCAAGATATTGAATGAAAAAAGAAAATTTTGCAAAAATCCGCAATCATTGCAAACAACGACGGTTCAAAGGCGGCCAACATTCAATTTTTTAAAATATCAGCCAAAAAACAATCGAAGATCGTGCCTATCCGACTTATATATTGAATTATTACGAGCCATTGCTTACAAAAAAATCCCATCTTGATCGGACGTTTCATTCCGGAGATATACGGAAAAAGGCGCTTCTCCCTAAATACGAGTTTGGCAGTGAATAAGCAAAAGATCTAACTTCACCTGCGGCAGTCCTATTTTCTCTCTTAACGCATACTCGAATCGTAGCGATCGGCAAAGGTTTAGTATTTTTCACCATTTTTCGAAAGCGGCTGGAATTGGCAATCGTCTTTTGTTCTTTATGGGGAAACTTTTGTATGGAGAAAACGTTAGATGGCCTGGTATTCACAATTCTGACAACCCTACTCGCTTATCTCTTTCGATGATCGAAAAAACTATTTTTCAAATCGAATTTTGCTCATGTTTTTCGCGACCTCTAGTAGCAAGACTGGAAAGATAAAAAATCTTTTTTTACTCATTCTGTAGGCCTATTCCTAAATAGAACAAAAACCCTGAAATTCCATTTAGATATCTTTCAAACATCTAATTTTGACCTCTACTAACGGACGCCTATGGACTAAAATTTGATCAAGTGTGCATGACTAGATAAGCCAATGGTCCCTAAAGATAGCGCCCTTACTCCCGATCTTTCAGTGTTGCCCATAATGGCAGACGAAACTTTTGTCGTTTTTGACACCATCATAATGCACATTGAGATCGTTTTTGAAATCGAAATGTAAATATTTTGAATTGATATGTTGAGTAGAGTTATCCTTTTTGATTTAAGCTACATCTTTGACGGCAAAACAAAATATCTCGCCATTCACGATTTGTTGATGAAAAGTCTCGAAACAATGTGAAGAAATCATGTAACTGACATTACTAACTTTGAGTTCAGAAAAAGTCCTTATTTGACTTAATCTAGAGAAATCCCTTGAGGAATAGACTCATTTTAGCACATATTACCGATTTGCGATGAAAAATCTTATTTCAGAATTCTCAGACTTATTTTCATACACTGTGTAATTAATATCTAGTACATACCTACCTGCAAGCACTAGAACTTTGACTACATACTTTGCTCAGAAAAATTAGAGGAATGCTTCTTAAAGATAACGTAATTCTTTTAATTAAAACAGTTTAAGGTTTCCACTTAAACAACATTAAAAACTAGTATCTTTTAATTAATTAAACACAAATATAGTCAAATTGAATAAATAACAAGAAGAGAAATTAACAATTATCGAAAAATATGCAAAAAGTGAAATGAAATCAAGTAAACTGTAGACGCGCGTAGAGGTCTGGGATGCCTTCCATGTGTGACCTCCATGGGCGTTGATAACTTGTTGTTAGCCTTTGGATGTCTTCCTGAGGAATATTTTTCCATTCTTCATTTATGGTATCACTGAGTTGTTGCAGTATGACGGATGCATTGGGTTGTTTTCGAACACGTCTATCAAGCATATTCCATAGTGACTCAATAGGATTTAAGTCTTGACTTAAGGCCGGCCAATCTAGGGTTCGAATTTCAAGCTCCTGCAAATATTCAATGCTGGCAGCAGCGGTGTGCGGTCTTGCGTGAATGTAACAATCGGGCCAATCCCATATGCAGCAAGGACTACATGCTCTTCTAAAATCAAATTGAAATAGCGTTGAGCGTTTAGTCTTCCTAGAATAACCACAAGTCATTTTTGTGATTCCGCCCCAAACCATTAACGAACCACCACCAAATTTTACAGTTTCTTGTATAGTAGTTGAAGAGTAGCGTTCACCTGGACGTCTATAAACACGACTTCGATCATTACAACGCGTAAGACAAAATCTTGACTCGTCTGTAAAGAACATGATCACGGGCAATTTTGTGGCGTCTCGTTAAAACTGCTTTTTGCACTGATCTTCTTGGCCTTAAATGGGCTTCTCTTAATCTGTTTCTAACAGTCTGGTCAGACACGTCTGTACCATGAAACGCTCGAAGATTCTTTTGGTGTTCGCTAGCAAAGGAGGTGCAATTGCGTATTGCCGAAAGAACCAAAAATCGATCCTGAACGGCGTTGTTTTACTTTTCCGACCTTGTCCACGTCGTCTCTTATATAGATCCGTTCTCCGAAATCGAGTGGATAACAGAAGAACTCACACCTAGAAATCTTGTTACTTCTCTAATACTGATTCCATTTTCAATTAAAGCAACAGCACGAGCCACTTCCACTTCACTAAGATGTCTTATTTTAGTTATAATAACTAAATTTTGACAGTTACAACAAGCTTTCATTGTTTCAAAGCATGCTACGTTTTAAAAACAGAAATTTAACGAACTTGATATCATTTTGGTTTTGGTAGCAAATGTCTTTTATTCATTTAAGGGTATTATTGCAACTTATGAAATAACTTTCATCGATTATTTTAATGCTACATCAGAGCCTTTAAAATGGGTATATTATATTGGTACATTTTCCCTTATAAAAAAAATAGTCTAATGAAAAAGTATTCCTCTAATTTTTTGAGCAGTGTAATAACGAATTTTTTAAGTTTTCCTCGGTATTTGTAATAAAAACCTTTTTATAAAAAACCGGTATAACACAGTAAACCGGTTACATAAGTAAATAAATATTAACGGTTTTTACTTTAAGATTCTTGTCAGGACGGCATAAGCTCAAAACGTTATTACTTTAACAAAACATCCACTTTTCTAAATCAACTTCTTTCGCGTTTTTAAAGAGCAGTTTTAAATTTTAAAAATTACATGCACACTTAATGAATCCAGATTTTAGAGTAATTGCAAAGTAAGCATGCCATAATAATTTGTGTGTAATTTTAGTTTGAATTATTCCAACGTCACGTTATAAATTCTACCTTTTTATCATGTTAGGAATTGTAAAAAATACTACATATATCAGCAGCACCAAGCACTTTTGTGACATTTCTTTTATAGTGACGTTAGTTTCAGGTGATATTTTTATTTACAGAAATCGCCGTAATAAATTTTTGAGTAAGACGTGTCTAGTATACTAGTACATATTTATCATTCGTAAAGAAAGGCCATGCAGCAATTTCCGACAGTTCATGTAATTTTAACATTTGACGTATACAGAATTATCTTGAAGTTATTTTTCTTGTCTTGTACCTCGTACAAAATGGCAGCTTCTGATTTTTGTGTTATTATTCTTTTTGACTGTCTATTGATTGACGTATCAATACATGAATAAATAGTTTACAGATAGAGAGAGAAAATTGAATTCGTGAATATTCATTTCAAAATTGCTATTTTTATATGAAAATGAAACTAGGTCGACAGTCTGAAAGGCGCCGCACCCTCAGGAATTATCTTATTTACAATAGTTCAATGCCAAGTTCAACCTTTTCGTTCAAACTTCGTCAACTGACAAGAGTTGTTTACTGAAAAAAAAAATCAAAGACTATAGAAAAATATCAATTCCGGATATTACTAAATATAATTCATTTTTTACAAAGCAATAGGAAATTGCAGATATTCTTCTTCAATAATTTTGTCGGTATTGTACTCACTGATTCAGCTAACTACTTAAATGATAGCCCAATAAAATAGAATAAAAGACATCTTCGTTTCTCTATATAAAAAGCTTTTTTTGTTTGTTGTAACTCATATGAACCCCTGCACAAGCACGATTTCAATCAAAGAATCGTTTACCCCATTGAAATAGCCGCGTAAAGAAATTTCCGTTTCACATCACACTTATAATCAGATACATTCAATCGGATAAGCTATCTATCTGATCATTTTGATCTACATCGCTTTAGAATAAACCCCATCCCATTCATCTTCCTAAGCTGCTAAATCTGGTGATATGTTTTGTTTTCAGTGAAAAAAATCAATATTTATTTCTGAACTGTAAAAGATTGCTATACAGTTTTTTATTTAGTTATTGAGAGTGATAATCATATATTTGGTAATTATTTAAATAACATTTTATTATTTTATTTTAAGAAATTTAGTTATTTTTCGAATTAACATTGGATATCTCTACGACTTGAAAGCAAATTAATTACCTACTATTGATTTGTTTGTTTTTATATATTTTTCATTCGTTACATACAAAAACTGAATACCGCCCACTGAGAAAATCAACAAAAAAATTACAGGCGTCAACAAACGTTTGTATGTTGATTTATTTATGTATCGTAATCAAATATACATAGGTACTTAATTTCCTAGCGTAAAGAATCTATATTTACATATAAGTTATAACTAACTGTTGATATTATGCTGCTTAAAACATGTATGGTAATTTGCAAAGATATAATAGATTTACCATAAAAATGACTGCAAGACTGATAAGGCATAGCGACACACGTCAGTCACGTTGATGAGTTACGATGAGTACACGCGTCATTTTCCAAACTATATAAACCAGGAAATTTAGTACTTTGAAAGCAAAGACTTTTTTATTGGATAAACTACAACACAAGAGCAGTTTTCTTCGTGGCATCAAGATAAAGGTGTCTTATTTCTTCTTCCCTGCTTCAATTATTCTGTGATACAGAATTTAGATTAGTAATATACGTGGATATTGCTGTTTTATTTTCTTTTTAGTTTTATTTTAGACTTGCCAATGTTTTGCCGAAGTTTTTGGTATTACCAAAGTTCTAAAATTAACACGGTGAGCGAAAAGCTTTAGCGAAATGTTGACAAGCTTTGGATAAAAGTAAAATAAAGTAGTTAAATAATTCACTTACATTCTACAACATAATTAAGTATTTGTTTCATAATAATTAATGTTATTAAGACACAAGTTGCTATTAATACCAACGCACTGTTTGTTTAAGCGTTAAGGTACAGTTTTATGACACCAAATAAGCAAAGCCTTTTCATGGAATAAACTAATTATTCTCATTCAGTTGTGCTGGAATACATGTGTTCGTTCAAACAGGGTCAAGCTTGTATCTTGTATTTATTCATGATAAAGCAACAAAATCTGGATAAAAGATGAATGCAAATCAGCCAACTAGATGGTAAATGTGAATTTTTGATGTAATGCAGTCAACTTTTATTTCTTCAATGGCATAATACATTTTTTTGTTTCTGTATTAAATAGAGAATTTTCTCCTTTCTTGATAAAAATATCACAGGCCTACATAACAAGATTTCCGAAATAAACGAATTTTTATTGAAGAAGCTTAATATAATCATATAACCAAAAAAGTACAGTCTAGAAGATATTCTACTGGCAATTAGGCGTGAACTATAGTTTCAACAAGATGGAGCCTCTCCTCATAAATGAAGAAATATTAGTAACATCTTAAATTTGTCTATGAATACAGAAAATTGCAATTTTGTAGCACAAACAAATCTATATTCATACACAAGAATAACAAAGCAAATAGTAGTCTACCACATTTGTATACCATACATAGTATACAAAGTTACAAAGTAGACAGAAAAGTTCGCCCTATAAAGAAGGAAGCAATTCTTGCTGGAATTATAAAGTTAGATCAAACCGGTGGCCTTATGGTGAACTAACTCGATCAAGATAACCATTTTGATCTTACTTTTTTGCTTGAATATATTTTTTGGTTTGGGTAAAGGTTTACCATATTACTTGGTCTTATTTTTAGATTATCTTTATGGCCCCCAGGCCACATGACAGCTATTTATTGAAGATCGCTAAATTGGTAAGGGAGATTTTGAAGGTTAGTTTGCGAGATCTATAGGACTAACACTATTGGACTATTACCATCTGCAGGACGCTATGGTCAGGTTATGAAGTCTTTGTTGTTTGCATCTAACTAAGGAAGAATTAATAGAGAAAATGTCGAATGTTATAAACCAAACCCCAAATTATTCCCATCTGCTTTGGAAGATGGTAAAGTCAGTTATAAAGTGTTATGGTATAGTACACCCGGTATAATTAGTTGGTAAAAGAGTTTGATGTCTTTGAAAAGGCTTCAGCATTAATATCGAACGATGAAGCTTTGTAAAGAAAATGAAACGAAAAATTGTTGATTAAAATAAATTTAGACTTGAGTAAATTATTAGTATTATTGAACATAGAAGTGAAATAACCTTTAATTAGGTATCGTGAATTGATTATAACATCGATACGGCTTTATGCGTCAAATTAATTACAAATGTTTATAATAATTGTCAACTTTTGACACTGACAACGAATAGTAAACTGCCAACTTTACAGGCGGTTGCACGAAATAGTTATTTATACAGTGTGTCCAGTTTAAAATGACCTACATGCGGATATTGGAAACGGTAATAGATACAAATTTGGTTAAATGGGGAAAAAGTTTTGTATTTATATGCCAATGAATAATCTATGATTACATTAACAAATACCTTCCCCGTTTCAAAGGTACAGGGTGAAAACCAAAAAAGGGCATTTTCTAAAATCCTAATTTATTTATTTGTAATGTACAATATTTTTAGAAACTAAATAGCGACCAAAGAGGATTTCAGAAACGACTTCAAGAAAATGCTAGGCCTTCTGGATTTCACGTACACGTATCCAACTTTTGTTTTTCTTATGGGCGCTATATTGAATTTTTACATTTTTAAAATCGTCATAAAGAGAGCTTTTCAACCATGTACAATATGACTATGTTTAAAGAAGAGAAAGTACAAGAAAATACAAAATTAAAATTTAACCATAGTAGGCCTTGAGGTTTCCAAATAATAATTTGCACACAAAGGAGTGAAAATACTAATTAAATTCATTCTAGTTAATATTAATCCAAATGTTCAAATAAACCTCCATTCTGCCGTACGCACCTTCTACACCGATTCAAAACTGCATCATAAGACTATCTTAGCATCAATGGAGTAATTCTGTTTACTGCTTCAATGACTGCCTGTTGTAAGACATCCACTGTTTCGTATTGTCGTGAATGAACATGAATTTTTAGATAACCCCATACAAAAAGATCAAGAGGCGTAATATCTGGTAACCTTATTGGTTCCCGATTTCCAATCCAATGGTCAGGATTATTATTTAAAAAATTCGTAATTATTTGAGCATTGTGTGCAGGTGCTTGCTGAAAAAACATGTTTTAAAGTGTTGCAAGGCAAAGCTCCATGAGATGGTCTGCTACATTTGTTTGTAAAAAGTGAAGGTATCTTTCAGAATTAAGGTTTTTATTGAAGAAAAACGGTCCAACGATGTGACTACCAATTATACCTATCCAGACATTAAATCCCCGTCTAATCTGCTGTCTCACTCACTCAAGGCCTACTCTGGTTAAATTTTAATTTTGTATTTTCTTGTACTTTCTCTTCTTTAAACATGGTCATATTGTACATGGTTAAAAAGCTCTCTTTAAGACGATTTTAAAAATGTAAAAATCCAATATGGCGCCCATAAGAATAACAAAAATTGGATACGAGTGCGTGAAATCTAGAAGGCCTGTACCTTTGAAACGGGGCAGATATTGTTAATGTAACCATGCATTATTCATTGGCATATAAATACGAAACTTTTTCCCCATTTAACCAAATTTGTATCTATTACCGTTTCCAATATCCCCATGTAGGTCATTTTAAACTGGACACACTGTATAACAATAGTGTAAAGTGAAGTTTTTTAAATGAGTAGGAATTCCAAAAACACACTTTACACTTGCGTTTTATACAATATTTTTTGCACGACCGTATTTTAAAGAAAATAATAAAGAAAAGCCATTGACGGTAGATTAAAAAATGCAGTTGGCCAAGATCATAGGAACGCATAATGATTTCATTACGACATTGAAACGGTCATTATAACATCGATACGTGAAATTAATTGCAAATGAGTATAATTGTCAACTTTTGACACTGACAACGAATTGTAAACTGCCAACTTTACAGGCGGTCGTGCAAAAAGACATTTAAAAACTTTAAATAATTTACTGCATAGCGGTCCTTTGTCCAGAGCATCACTAAATTTTTTCATTAATTTATTATAAAAGAATCTAACTGCGTATTGATAAACATGTCCGTTTGGAATAAGAGGAAGCTTGTAGAAACTTGTGAAAAATATAAAACATTCAATAGTAATATAATCAAGAGCATAACTATAGCGCCATATGCAATTTTGCTGTATTTAGCGAAATTACTCGAAGAATAACTCGGTCCCACAAAGTTGTTCTAAATTTTCTGATTAATCCATATAATTATGGGTAAAACAAAAACCATAAGGGGGGGGGGGGGGGCAAAAGTTTCTCCTAGATCTCAACGGTGGCGCGGTGGCGGTTAGTTGGTTTAGCAAAAATTGCGTGTGATGCTATAGTTATGCTCTTGAGTTATAAATAATTCTAAAAATCTAATTTTTCTTGTGCAGCCAGTTTGAAACGGTAATACCGTTAATATCCTCTAAAGCTCTTTGGTACAACATTATTAGTAATGCGTCGAAAATAATATTCCAGATTGTCCACATTATGAGCAGTTTTATTGACCGAGTTCTTCTACAGATCTGTGAACATCTTGAAATATTAATCTACCACGCCATCACTCAAACAATTATAAATTCAATGATTTTGCGTGTACTTTCAAAATAACATACGCTGGGTACGCTTCTTTCTCGTATTTTTGCATTCCATTGTTTACTGAGATACAAATTCACCCATATTTACATTTATGTAGTTATACAAAAGACGTGCATTAAATTACTGTGGTAGATGTTACTATTTATAATCAAAATCAGTTTGTGCTTTCATTAATACTGATATTACTTATTATTGTGACGTGTTTATGAAAATTATTGCTTAATAATGATACTAGTTTCCTGTTCACTGTAAGTTTCGTATGCTTTTACCATACCATTTAAGTATCATAAAAGTTCTGCTATATAGTTAACTAACACATAAAATTCAGATATTATAATACTCTTCGGGAAATGGGTTGTATACATTACATAAAATTTTAAAATAGATATCCTTCCGCTAAAATAATGTCATATTTTAGAAGTAAGGAATATGTTTTCTACCTTTATTTTTAATTTTCAATTACTTTGTTATAGCATTACAGAGGAAGTATGAAGTCGTTAAATACAGGCATTGTAACTTTATTGAACTATGGAAAACATGTGCCACCTGCAGTTTCTCACGTTACACTGGCGCATGAAATAGGACATAATTTTGGCTCCCCGGTAAGCATTTTATCACATTTATTGCGTTTTTTCAGCGTTTAAATGTATTCATTGTTGGGGCAGATAAATAAAATATGTGATATGCAAAAAAGATTCACGACATGTTTATAGAAAAAATATAGCGCAACAATTCTTTTGTAATATGTGGTTAGATTTTTATTGCTTCCTCAACAAAGTTTTGTAAAAATCTGGGTTATATTTTAAAATATTTAGAAACTGTGCTTTTCTAATGCAACTAAACCGAAAAAAATGTTCAGTTTGCTCCTTTTTACTTTCTGTTTCTTTTAACTGCAAACTTAATTGCCCTAAAGCAGATTTAAAATGAAGTTTGTAAAACCCTTTATAAAGTTTTTGTTGGGCTATTATTCTGAAACAAGCTTTCTAGAAGTACACGTTATTCATATTTTTCAGGGACAAGTAATTGAGTTTATTTTTCCTGTAATTATTCCATTATATCTTCTAAATTGTTATTTAAAGTAATAAGAGTTAAAAGGGCAAAAATATGATAATATGAAAACTTAAGAGTTGTATAAAGTAGGAACAAAGTAGAATGTACGATAATGGATTTTACTCATGAAGAGCTTAATTAATGTAAATTTCTTCTGTACACAAAGCATGACCCTGAAATATGCACCCCAGGAGGTGAAGACGGTAACTTCATTATGTTTGCAAGGGCAACATCTGGGGACAAGAAGAACAATAACCAATTTTCTCCATGTAGTCTTAAGAGCATCAATCCTGTCCTTAATTTTAAAGCTCGCTCCCCTAAAGGATGCTTTACAGGTACCTACTTATAAATAATAAACGTGTTGAATAATTATTTAATGTTTTACTTAAGAATTTAAAAGCTTTCTCTTAAAAAGGTGTTTCAAAATTCTTTTTAATTTTTATGCTAACTTTATTATAGAACCACAAGCTTCATTATGTGGTAACGGTGTAGTGGAAGAAGGTGAAGAATGCGATTGTGGTTGGGAAGAAGATTGTAGAGATGAATGTTGTTTTCCACAAAGAAGATATCCACCATTGGATGAACCTCCGTGTCATCTTACACCACGAAGTGTATGCAGCCCTTCACAGGTATGCAGATTCAATTATTGGTGTAACAGATTATATGTAAAGCGCATCTATCTTTTACAGGGTCCTTGCTGTACGCCATTATGCCAAGTTAAATTTGGAGATAAATGTAGAGACGACAATGGATGTAGAGATGCGAGCTTTTGTAACGGAAGAGGTCCACAGTGTCCTCCTTCAGTTAATAAACCAAACAAAACTATCTGTAATCAAGAATTTGTTTGTTTCATGGGGGTAATACAAATTGATTTTGCTATTTTATCATAGACTAATCGTTTTCTAATGTATTCAGGAATGCACCGGTTCAATTTGCCTAGCTTACGGTTTGGAATCTTGTCAATGTATTCCTACTACAAATGATCCAAAAACAAAAGCTTGTGAACTTTGCTGCAAACTGCCAGGTGAAAATCAGCCGTGTATATCATCATTCGAATGGAATGAAATGCCTTACGATGTACCAGATATGTATTCCAAACCAGGTACACCCTGCAATGATTATAATGGATATTGCGACGTATTTCAAAAATGTCGAGAAGTGGATCCTTCTGGGCCACTAGCAACACTTAGAAAACTATTGCTTTCTGAAGAAAGCATTGCAAGTTTTAAAAAATGGGTTATGGATTATTGGTACGTCGTCACGTTAATTGTCATTAGTGTGATAACTATTCTGGTAAGTTTCATTGAAATATAGTTTTTGTTTTAAAATATTTATCAAATAATTTATTCATAGATAAAAATTCTCTTATCTATACGTTCATTAAAATTGCGTAAGTCATTTCAAAGTTTTTTGACGTACTACTTTTGTACACATATTTACGCTATAAAAAGTATTTTCACAAGCTTGAGCTATCACAAAAAAGAAATCTGCTAAAGCTTTTAAGCTTTAATCGTTTTATAAAAAGATAAAAATTGGGTGTGTGATAAATCATCAACTTTGATATTTCCAACTTAATTCGCCATTCGCGCAAAACCATAATTTGTGTGTTTTCTTCCTAAGAGATTTTACTATCAGTGTATAATAAAGACTTACAAAGTAAACTTCCTTCAAGGTTTAAATACCTTACGTAGTAGTTGTTTTGTGTTTCTAGAAAATAAACAAGACAAGTTGAAAATTTACATAAATAGCTTTCAACCTTCTGCAACTACAAGTTGTACTTGAGTTCTTAGTTTCTACTAAAAACATTTTTTATATCAAGAAGGTGAATTTCTATTTTGCTAGCAAGAGATCTTTTTGCTATTAACAATAAGATCCTATTTACATCAGCTGTAATAGTTTTACTCGATCACTTCGTATCCAAAGAGCAATTGAATATACGCAAATTGTGAAAATCATAATCGACACCATTACATTTCTTTTTTGTTCAAGGTATCAAACTTGAATAGAAATCTCATCTACATTTACATTATTTGAAAAGTGTTGGAGAATAAGAAAATTTCATTTAATTTTCAGGGCTGTATCTGATAAATAGTTCGCTTTCGACGAAAAAGAGATAAAGAGAAAGATACATCATTACATTTTGCAAGCAACTAATATTAAGGCCATAGTATTCAATAGGCGAACTAGGCTAAAGCCGTACCGGGTTCAATCGTCAAATTATATCACATGCACATTACAGCAAAGGCGCCAAATGTATTTTTTCACACATAATTCTGTAATGTACTCAAAGCATTCGTCATTTTATTATTTTCACGAACAAATTATCTTTTTTCCTTTTTTATCAAAGTTATCTTCTTGATTATTAATTCGTCTAGCCTCGCTCCAAATATCAACTACAGCAGAAGGAAAACCTTAATTTTCCAAACTGGAGAATTTTTCCACAAAATAGAAAATGTAATTTCAGCAGTTTTCTAGTTTCAAAGGTTACTGCAATCAGCAATATCTTAGTATCAAATAACACTAAACAATTAGCAGTTTTGTATGTCCTTGAGTTACGTCAGTATCTTCATTAGTGCTGTTTGTAAAGGTATACTGTATCTACTTCATTATCAGAATATGCAACGCCTGAAAACACACAATTAAGAACGAACTCAGTTCTTCATTAAGGAGCATAGAAAATTATCAAAATTTTTTATTTAGTTACATGAGAGACAAAACCAATTTTTCAAAACCTATAATTTTCAAATCTTCACTTTTGATGAGTTGGAAATCCTTGCATAATTTTAAATCTTTTGTTTCAGCATGAATTTTTCATTAATTTGATTCACACAAGCAGAAACGATTTCATCCTTTCTCATATTCAGTTGTATTATTATCTATAGCTAAGGCACAATGTATAGATTGTTTGAATTATGCCTTTAACAACACATTAAGACTTACAAGGTAATGCTATCACTTGCAAACGGTAATCTTTAGGATTGAGAGATTAACAATAGTTTCTCTGCAAAATGCATATTGTGCTGAAATTCTAATTTTAAATTAATCCGAAGATTTGTCATAATCAAAAGGCTTAGTTTATGAGAAGACTTCTATGTATTTGTTTACTGAATTTTTACAACTAGAGGGTTATTTTTCTAACTGGAACTCAAGATTTTCTCACTTTAATAAAAAGATTTATTATTATACATAAAAAGTGAATATGGCACCTAATTTTTATTCAGTCCTTTTCAGCTGTTGCTATTATTATCGAAAATGATATACTTACTGCATGTTCTTTCTTTCTTTTTTAGGTTTTCAGCACAAAGCTGTTAGGTAAGAAGCCAAATATCAAGTTAAAATCCGTAACTATCATGCATAGTTCAACAACGGAAGCGGTTCGTTTACCACCTGATGGTGAAGGTGGTGTAACAGTGCATCCTGCAGTACGTTCAAAATTACCATTGAAACGAAAAGTGCGTGATGGAAAATTACGCAAGAAACATAAAATCAAGGATAACAACAATACAAAGAGTCCAAGTAAATCCAAAAAGTCCCCTAAAAAGAAAAAGAGGGTCTCTGCACCAGTAGGGGCGGAAGAAAGCAGGAAAAAAGATGGTGATGCTGCTGTAATAGAAGTACCTCCTAGTAAAGTAAAGAAATCTCCACAACATGCTACTGCAGCTGCAGCTAAAAAGAAAAAGAAGAAGAAGGAAGTTATAGATTACAGTACTGCTCAAGGTGATATGGATGGCAAAAAGGGTTTGCTGAATTCAGAAGTTATGCAGAACCCGTTAACTCCAGAAGCAGATTCTGTTGGAAAAGTCCAAAATTGGTTATTGAAATCACAACTGGCTTTGCCAAAATCTAAATCTACCCCAGCTGGCCTTACAGATAAGTCTAATAGAAGTCCTCACAAACGTTTGACGAACAGACCTAGAACTGAAAAAAGCAAAGCTCGAAGTTTAGGAAATTTACCAAGTGACAAAGAAAAAGTGCGGTTGCAAGTTGTATATAAACCTCCTTTCAAATTTAGTGTTAAGTTACGAAAACCAGAAAAGACCAGTGTAGTTATAGAAAGGCATGCGGGTCGTTCAAATAAAAAGGTTGAACCGAAAAATAATCCTAGAACAGGTGTGCTTGTTCGGACAGTTAAAGAACATGAACATAAATCGCATAAAGCACCAGTTAAACACAATGCAGGTCAAAATGTGATCAGCCCTGAAACACCTGCAGTAAAAACTCCTGCTACTAGTCCATTGCAAGTCAGTACTCCTAGTACCAAACTTCCTGATGATATTGATTCTAATGTACATACCGTCCAATCTGATTTAGAGGTTCTCCTTTCTAATAGTGAGTTCCTATTCTCAGATGACTGACACATCCCATTATCTTTTGTTGCATTATTGAATTTTCTATTTTACAAGGCTGTGGACATACATTCCGCATACTCATGGACTGCTAAATTGAAACAAATATTTTAAATTAAATTTTAAATGACAAATAGATTATTAATAAATTAATATTATTGACTTTCAATGAAAATGTAAATATATCGCTTCTTGTAATGATATTTTTACAGTGCCATTTTTTGTACTGTATAGGTATCTGCATATAATAAGAGAAAAAATGGTCAAAAACAAAAATGCAATCGCTTGACAGTGTTCTTGTAAGCATTAACCTGTAAGATATATCTGTGTCAAATCAACAAGCGAAATATTTTAGCGTGCCAAATGATAGTTTACCTATCACAAAGTGTTAGTTAAAAACTGATTTCTGAAATTCTGTTCATAATTGATCGATATTTTTTCTTTAATTAAATTTAAATTAATTTTTTGTAATTCAGGTTCTTCCAATCTAATTATTAATTTATTATTACGTACTTACAATTATAAGTTTTAACCATTGTTTTGTTATTAATAGTAGTACTTAAACAGTATTTTTATTTAGTTACATGAAATGTACTTAAGTGTTTTACAATTAATAAACTAATGTTTTACATAAATTCATTTCTAGAACGTTAGTTTAGAATTAATATTGAGTAGACTATAGTTTACTGTTACCAACATACCTATTTCAGTATCCTCTAAGAAAGCATAATCTAAAAATACTTTTGTAGTGCTTTTAGAAACCAAAACTAAAGCCTTACTTGATTAAAATATATAAAATCTGTAAGCACCTACTAGCCTTTACTAGAATTCTAGAATAGAATATGCTGTATCTAGTTAAACTCTGAAACAGCACAAAACTAAAATTATAATTTTTGGAGAATAGTTAAAATTTAATGCCAGAAAGTGTATTATAAGGGGTTCATTTTCAACTGGCAAATAATTCAGTAGAGAATGAAAATACTGAAGTAAGAACGCATGAAGAATAACTCAAAAGAAAAACTAAAAGTTTTCTTTCTTCGAGACTTCAAAAATTCAAAATGTGGTAAATTTTTTTAACTGACTGCTATAGTAACAAAAAAGGTAAGGTATTTTAATTCCTTTTCTTTGGAGAAAGTCCAAAAATGGAATCACAGGAAAGTCATACGGAATAATCTAACCAGCCATCCCTGAAAGTTGAACATAGTATTTTCAAATGAAAATGCAACATCTTGTATGAGGCTGCTATATAGGTACCTATATCAATTATGATAAAACTCAACTCAATACAATATAGTTCAGTTGACCAACAACACTAACAAGGTTCTAATAATAGTTAAGTACGAACTCATTTGAATTTATGTTTTGTCATAGCAACATTTAGCCAGCTAATTGCACTGCTATTGGGCTTGCAATTTTAGTAAGTATACACAATGTGACTGAAGGACGTTTCTGGATTCTACTATGTTATCATGTCCCTCTGAGGCTTTTTAGAACAAACTACCCTTAACGCTTTATTTAATTTTAGCTCTTTATAGAGGATTATAAATTTCTGTAACTTAATTCTCAACTTTATAGACACCTAGATAGAATTTTTACAGTTTACTGAATATTCACTGTTCTTGAGAAAATAGAATAAGAAAATGTTAGTAGTTAGTTTCATAGAATCTTCAGTTGTTAATACACTATAGTACTACACCATACACCATAACTGATGCTAAAATGTTTGCACCAAAAGCAAAAAAATATTATTTTGGTTTTTTTGGAAAACGTTCTGCATCAGTGGTCAATGATTTGTGCTATATCTGAAAACTAAACAAGGTTCATAATGAATATAGTAGCATGCTGTGACAGATAGGGCGTATTTCAGTGATGTAACTATGTACCTTATTGCATCTTAATACAAGGTTATATTAGATGAGATTCTCACGAAAAATGTATCATGTATGAAGTATGTATCTTATCTATTTTTTTACCTGCATGTGTTGTGTGCAATGCGCCTCTTAAATTGCTGCCCCCCTCCCCAAGTACCACAGAGGTCACGGGAGTGTTAGCTCTATCAGTGACTCATCCTATACATTTCGACTGCTCACTGATATAAAAATGGTTAAAGACAAATGAAAATTAAATTATCGCAAATGTACATACCTAAGAAAATCTCTTATTTTTCTTAACTTAATATTTAAGAGATTCTTAGTCGATTGGCGCGAAAATGACTGATAATGTGTGAATCTATAATTCACGGTATGCTATTTATTTGTGAACCTTGATTAGATTTCTACCGAACATTCCTAACCTCGCTAAACTCCTAGGTCTGTAGTAAGAATATCGTGCGTTCAAAAAGTAGCTGCATCTGAGTAACCATTAATAAACGAAATACCTGTCATGTCTTTGATAGAATTACACTCGAGTTTTTCTACAAAATATTGTATCCTGAGAATAAAGTATACTTGATATCTATATTCTTATTATATTATACCGAAGACATATTCAGCAATTTTATGAACGCATGGTAGTATATTATTGTAGTGGGAAATCCAAATTTTAAAATCGAGATTCAATTTCGAGATTTTGAGACTCCAAATTCTACTTTTAAAAACCGGGCTTGATCCCGGAAGTAATAGTATCAATCTCGTGATCCCAGCGCTAATCCCGAAATGCTTTTCTTCCATTGCTTTTTACAAGCTCGCATAAACAGTCTCTTAAATGAAACACACACTCAAGAACACATGTCAGCTGTTGACAAAATCACGCATCAACTACACCGCAAGTTTGTACACAGTTCTCGGCTTTTGGGAATCCCCAAGGCCCAAAATGTGCTAAATTTATATTTTATAGTATACACAGGGTGCTTCAAGAAGCCAAAGAGTTATGACCTACTAAAGAAAAATGTATTCATCTGGAAAATAGCAATACTTACTTAAAAATAAATGAATGAAACAAATGTTCACTCATTTGTTTATTTGCTAAACAACGATTTTTTATTCATCTGTAGCTCGTATGCTTGTGCACAGATCTTTACTTGCAAAAGTGTATTGAAAACTCAGGTGACCATTTTGAACAGCTGCTCTAGTTTTCATTAGGTTATTTTACTAGATTGCAATATTTATTTAAGTAAAAATTGTTATTTTCAAGATATCTTTGCATTTTCTTACTAAGCCATAACCCCTTACTAATTGTTTCTAATCGAACGAACCAATGTTGATAGAGAAACACCCTGTATATCAGCATCGCTAAGTTAAATTCAGATTTAAATTAGTATCAAGTATTTTAAAATTACATATAACAACGTTCAAAACTACCATAACAGTAATCAACTGCTGATCGATAGTGATTTCTAACATAAATAAACTGACTGCTTTTGCTTGTGTTCTGGAGCAATCTACATGCAAATTCCACATCTAATCTATGTCCATAATAATGCTAGGAACTAGGTAACAAATAATGACTCGAAGATAGCCCTAGTGAAAGATCAACCTCTAGTGAAGCTGATAGTGGTTGTGACGTTGATACCATGATTGCAAAACACTTTAATGTTTTTGACATTTGACATCGTGCGTCAAAGACATTCAAATTTTGTTGAAGGTATTAACAAACATTTGGGAATACAAAGCATAACCGCAATGAACTCCGTTTTGTTACTGAATTCGAGCCAAGTTTTAAAAGATTTTCAAATTTGGGCGGCCATTTTGACCTTGTTCCCGAAGAGATATCAAAAAACGAAGACACTACGTTGTCTTTAGTTTTTGATGTAGAATCCAGATCTGAAGTCAAAATTTCAAAATTTAAAAAATAATGCGGACAGATAGACAGACACACAAACAGACTTCGCAAATTCAGTAACGACTCCTATCGGAGTTTGTTGAAAATGTACCTGAGTTAACCTAATCAGTTATAATTACCATGGATACAATTGTTCACTGTGTAAACTTTTATAAGGAAAAAGTTATTATTAATTCATTGTGCAACGAGTAACGAGTTTTAAGAACTGTAATAAGTGATTTTGTGAAGTGCATGAATCTTTGTATTACCTGAATCAGAGGTAGGTGGGTTGACAGATTTAAATAAAAGCTGTTTGAAGATTGAAGTAAATTCAGTTAATACAAAGATTCAATCACTTCACAAAATCACTTTATCACAGTTCTCAAAACTCGCTACTTGTTGCACAGTGAATTAATAATTTTTTCCTTATGGACGTTTACACAGCGAACACTGTTTGTTTGGAACCAGCGCAGGTTGTACCAACCGTTAAGCTGACGTCACACTTTCTTTGTTTATTAGTTTTTTTCAGAAGGCCATGGAAGGTAGAACCTGGCCCGTTTCCAAAGAAAGAGGAAGCCAATCGGTCCTACAAGTTACAAGAAGAAAATTGCTGTAACTCGACATGGCCCGATCAGAACCCAGAGTATAGGGAGGGTCTAAAAGTGTCACAGGGATGCGGTGTATTTTGGATTTTTTGTAATAAAGCGGTTATTATGCCTTTTGAAGTTTTAAGTGCTTATTTGTAACATTTTTTTTGTTACCTGTCTAAAATTATATTTTTGGTGTCTAGAAAAGAAATCTACGCTTTACCAATCAGATTAACCCGGTTCAATTTTTGTAAACAGTAGTCTGTTCAGTTTTTCAGCGCCGTATTTGAAAGGTGAGGAAATAATCATGTATTTATTTATAATCACCATGCGCTGATAGCAAATAAAGGAAATAGTCTATGCGCTTATGTGTACAAATCTTGTAATTCAAAACGCACCCTGCGAAAATAACAAGAAACTTTAGTTTTGGGTAACAAAAATGACTGCTAATTACTGCTAATGCGATGACCTATATTTTTCAGTGTACCGTTACTTACATACCTTGGAATTTGTATGACATTCTTGAGGAAAAGTTGTAAACGATTCTTCAAACGTCAAGATCGAGAATAGTTTTTGAATTAAAGTAAATGAGAACGTTTTGGCGCCATACCTTCTACAAAGTCCACTTACAACACTGGGAAATTTGAAAGAATTTTAATTAAAGAATATTAATTGCGTCTTGTATTGTTTGAGATGTGCGAATTACTAAAATAAAAGTTAAAAACATTTTTTGGATATTACCAATAAAAATTAGAAATAAAAGCACTAGAATATTATCTAAAAAACTTGTAACGGCAAACGCAAACGTGATAAGTGTGTGTCATCATTTGATACGACGCCATCCCTCCACGCATATACATTTAAAGTATTTTTGTGCTCCTGTCATCTATAAATTGTTATTACCGTACAAGGTTATGTCGACTATGTCAAGTGCATTTGTTTTTCAGAATTCAGCCGTTTTGTTTTATACTTGTGCCGAATAGATAAAAGAATTACTTGCAATTCTCGTGATGTTTAAATTTGCCTACTTTCGGTAAAGTACCTCTGACAGCTATTTTTGCTTGGGATCGTTTCTTGCTCTTGTCAAGAACTAGAGACTATCGCAAGCAAAAACAGGTGAGGTGCATTTGAAAATAGTCATCTTATTAGTTATTACCCAGATGTCAAATGGATGGGTAATAAGCATTCAGAAACGGTGGGAGCATAACTCTGGTAATATACGGTCACCCATTCATAAATGTCTAGGAGGTTTAGTAAATGCCATCCATAATTACCACAGTCTGGACTGGTGTGATGATGACGTCAACGCATGATCATTGTGAATATTGTGAGAATAAGTAGACGTTAAGGTTATGATTTGCATTTTTGTTAAGTTGTTGTTCGTTTACAATATAATTAAAATAATGATTGAAAACACTAATAGTTACTAAAAAGCACTATTGAAAACAAAAATGCAAAACATAACCTCAACATCCACTTATTCTCGCAACATTCATGCGTTGATGTCATAATTACATCGATCATACCAGTCCAGACTGCGATAATTATGAATAACGCTTACTAAAGCTTCTAGACATTTATAAATGAGTGACAGTATATTACCAGAGTTACCCTCCCGCCATGTTTTGAACGCTTACTTTGTATACTTTTGTATTAAATTTGTTTAAAGTATTTATCAACAGCATCTATACATAGTTTCATTTGAGAAAACCAATTTTCAAAACATAATTTCCACGTTTCTTCAGACAATGCTCGTACCTCTTTTTCAAATGCTACCAACGCATCTTCAGGGGACTCGAAATGACGCCCTCGTAACTTTTTCTTTATTTTAGGGAATAAAAAGAAATCGCGCGGCACCAAGTCCGGAGTATATAGTGGGTGACTGACCGTGAAAATCAAATTATCCCACAAAAAATCAGATGTTCCACCTGCTGCACGTACGCTTTTCTTCGATGGCCCGACAGACTTGTGGTAGACAGATGGTAACATACCACTCAGCGGTAACAGTCTTTTGCGTCTCAAGAGGCACTGATGCAAAAAGGCTGGCGATTATTTTCTTTCAACGCTTCTTGGTCTTCTTACTTTTGTTGGTCTTTCTTCACATTCGAACACCCACAATCGGGATTGTCCTTTTAATTCTGGATCAAATTGGTATATCCAGCTTTCGTCTCCAGTAACAATATCAAATACGCGCTTAGAATTGCTATTATCAAATTTTCTAAGCACGTAGAATCGTTTTTACTGCTGCCGATCCAATGCCGATAATATTCTGGATTTCTCAACAAGTTAGTCGACGATTATTTCTTATTAGAGTTTCAACGACATTAACATTTCCTAGAGTGACTGCAGTGTTAGGTCGCCCGCTTCTTTTTTCGTCTGTCATTGTTGTACGTTCTCGTTTAAATTCACTGTACCACCGATAGACTGTTGCCCGAGAAGGACTTTCTTCACCAAAAACGTCATTTAATCTTTTCACATACTCATCCACATTCAAAGCGCATTTGAAATCATAGTAAACCATCACACGTAAATGCTCACGCCTCAACTCCATTATAACATTTAATTTGAAATACTATAAAAAAACAAGTGAATAGCAGAAACAGGTTGCAACTGGGCCTGACAACTCAAAACAAGCTAGGCTATAAAATCCAATAAAAATATTTCATCAATTGCTTTCGGTTTCATCAAATCTAAAAACTTTTGGAACAACCAACGTATTATTCGCCCAATTGACACTAGGTAACAGGGTGACTATTCTGGAACGCACTCTGCTAATTATATTATCAGTTTCAAAGTTCAGGGTGTAGAAATTCTTAATGTCCAATTATTTGCTCTCTTAATTACTTTAGAACAAAAGTATATACAGCTTTTTTGTAGAGAAGAAAATACTGCATCTGTATATACATGTAGCTTTTTATCCTTCATTTTCTTAAAATAGAAAAATTAATAAATTAAAATGTCTAGTTTTACAACAATCAGATGTGCATTGTGTTCGCGAGCAGATAAGTACGCTACCATGCTACTAATTAGGAATCTTTCATTAAATACCACGATAGTATACTATCTGCTCGTGGACACAAGCAATGTCTTGTTTCCACCAACATAAATAAGCGGAATAAGCCATTTGATGAAGTCTGTCCACTGAATAATCAGTAACATAAAAGTTACTAGTAACTGCGCATAAAAAGTAATATCCTAGTATCGCGCCAAAATTTAAAAACAAATACGTGTTGAAAGGTTTATAGTTGTGATGTGAAATATTATTAAAATTAGAAAACAGAACGTGTACTCAAGATAAGTTAACTGTGGTTATTATCTACAATAATAAATAGAAAATAAAACATTTTCTATACGCAACAATGCTCCCCGAATAATAAAGTTTGTAAACAGCATTGTACATAATTTTCTAATTAATTGTTGTTGTAAATAATGGCAAATAAATGTATTAGACGTATGTAGTAGTTAGTGACAGCACTACATCGGCAACGAGAGATCAACAATTAAAAAGAAAAATGGAAAAGGTTCAATTTAATTAGAATTTTTTTAAATTATATTTTTGCTCTGACATCTAGTGGAAACCACCGAAAACCTAACTCGAGTTTACTCCATCAACTCCACTGAATTGACCAATACCAGGAAAAGGTGCGCACCACAGAACACGCACATGTATCAGAACTACCAACATAAAAAGTTTTATAAGCTGTATATTTCCCGCTTAATCTTGATGTATTTCTCGTTGTTAGGTTAAATAACTAAAATTTGAAAAAACTAATTATTCAGTGCACAGAGAATACCTCCCTAACGAAGCAATCGTGGTAATTTGTCCAAAGGGTTAGTTAGGTTAGTTACATATTTTGCTTTGTAAGTATAACTTTTGTAAAGACCTTGATTTAGAATTTAGATATGACATAATATTAATTAATTAATTGTGTTAGTACAAAAGTTTCAAGGTGCTTTTTTTTGTATTTGTCCATTTAACTAAGGACTAATTTTGAATCTGGCGCATGCTCAATAGGATACCTTTGAAACTACGAAAGCCAAAGCTAATTGGTATTAACTTAAATACTGCTAAGCTTGCCTACTACTGAATAAACATTGGATTTTAAACTTCTTTCTTTTTCTAAATTTATCAAAGTTTAAACATAATTAACCTTATTTAAAATAATTTAAATTTTGAGACGTTGCGCCACCTAGTTGTAATATGAACAACGAGTAAATTCGGTTGCGCTCTTTGAAGAAAAAGAATACTTGTAAAGTAATTTTGAAATTTGAAACTTGAAAGTAGTTTCTTCTGGATTTTCTTGTGATAACCGGTAAGTTTTGCTCTGTTTATTTTGTGTGTTTTTGAAACCAAAATCTTACTTTTGATTCATATTAAAGACCAAGCAGGCTAAATATCTAAGGGGTTTCAGTTGTTTGTTGAAATTATTTATTCAACTATTTGTACAAAATATGAATGCTGCTTGCTTGCTGTTTCATTTCAAATATTGAAAATTAATTATTTCTTATTCAAAATGGTATGTATTAACGAATACATAATTAATTAAAACATAAACTTATTTGGAATTTTATGTTTTAAATGAATATGCATTCTCTGTTGCATTTATTCATATTAAAGGTTTGATTTTCTAGGTTATTCAGTTATAAATCACAGAAAGTAATTACGAATTACAAAGTGTTTACAAACAAGTATGAATAAACAAGAGGGTGCAAAAACAAGATACTATGTCCAATGGGACACTCACGCCAGACATATGTGTACTGTGCTTTGTTCCTTAATGGAACACCAGAGTTTAGTAGATTTGGCAATATGTTGTGGAACCAATACTATACATGCACATAAATGTGTTTTAGCGGCAAACAGTCCTTATTTTAGGGTAAGGAGATCCATGTAAGAGTAATATTAGTATCATTAATTTGTGTAATCGTTCCAGGAACAATTAGAAAAGAATGCAGGAACTGAACAAGTTGTCATAACTGGGTTAGATTTTGCTATAATAAAATCAATTATTGAATTTATGTATTGTGGTGAAACAAATATATTAGATGAGAATTTGAAATATATGATTGCTGCTGCAAAGTTTTTTCAAATGCGAGGATTACAAACACTCGTTTCAGACCATCAGGATATTCGCTATGAAGCAGGTATTTATATGTTTATGCCAAGTTTTTTATATTCTTATGATTTAGTTTCCAGATGCAATTCATATTCCACCACCAATATTTCTCCCGAAGAAGCCTAAATATCCAAATGCTTATAGACCATTGAATAACACCCCACCTCCAGCTGGTTTTGCCTCATTCAAAGCTCCTATTCAAAATGATCCATATCTTCATAAGAAAATAAAACGTAAATTTGTCAGGTCTGAAGCTGAAAAAGCTTGTGCTAAAGAGGCTGCTGCAAGCAGATTAGCATTAGAAGCTCTACAGAAAGAATTAGCCACCACTACACAAATGAGTTCATTTGTGATTGAAGAATCATGTACTGAAACTACCGTTGAAAATTTTATACCACATACTGATGAAACTTTTATTGATAATTTAAATCATATAGAAGGTGTACCATTACAAGTTGTAAATTATGATGAATTGAATAATTCAATTTTAACAGCCAGTCAAATGATAAATATTGAAAAGCCTGATTGTACAAATAATCCTGTACAATTTGGAGTACGAGGCAATCCTAGTAAAGAAAAATTAAAACGTTTCCTGGGAACTAATCTACCTGGAAATATTGAAATAATGTATCGAACAAATGATGGAGATTTTGTAAATGTTACTGCTGATGTTTTTCAGAATTTAACAGGAGATACCTTGCAGTATCAAATAGTTGATGAACATGGACAAATTAGAGAATTACAAGAATTTCAACCTGTAGAGCAAACTGCTACTTCAACATCTTTCGAGACAACTCAAACTGTATCTTTAGGGAATTCCTTAACTCAACAGTGCATACCTGGAACTACCGAAGCATTGATTAATACAGAAAATGAAAAATATATACCTTGTACAAATTTGGATATGTTGAATTCAACTCACTTGATAGAAAATAATGAAAATGATGCGTTACTATCTACTAAATCTGAAAATATTGACAATCACTTTATTCAAGGTGATGATCCGCTAGCTCAAATCACTACTGAAAATTCTCAGACTCATGAGATTATAAATGCTGCTTCAGAAAATGATTTTGTTAATATTAGCAGTTCATCAACCAATTCATCTCCGGAGAAAACAAGCAACAATACCAGTTCCATATCAAGTGGGAAATTGTATGAAGGCGAATGTGTTGTTAGTGAAAACACTTCATATGTTGAAACATCCATGCAAGCAGAAGAAAATATGACGTTCAACAGCTGTAATGTGAATGAATTTTTAAATGTAGCAGAAGTTATTTCTGAAGAAACTAAGCAGGATGATGTAGAAGGTGAAAAATTATAAAGTTTGTTATATTTATGATCTAATTATATTAATAATATTAAATGGTTACAAATATTATTATAGAAAGAGACAAACATAACATTTTAATTATCTTTTAGGTAATCAAGTCTTACAAGTACCAACAGTGAGTAGTTTGGAAAACAATGTACCATATAATGAAGATACATCAGATTGGAACGAACCAGAAAAATTTAATAACAGCTTAAAAGAAGTTTCAGATACAACTGTAACAAGCATAGATTTAACCAATGAAAATGATTTCAATGAATCATCTGTATATTACAATGAAGGTGGTAGTGGTGATTGTAAAATGGAATTTAAAAAAATCAAACTAGATCAGGCTGTTAAAGAAACCGTAACAAATTATGATACCTTGTCAACAGATGGTGATGTTAACATTCTAGATGATCAAAATTCTGAAATATATTCACCAAGGAAAACAAGATCTAGTTTTAAGACTGTTGAAAGTGGTATTTGTCAGAGTAGTTTAGAAGAATGTAGGGAAGTTGTTAGTGATAGTAACAGTCATATTTCTAATATAAAATATGACAAACCTCGAAGGATTATGCCTAATCGTAAAAAGAAATTTTTCTAACATAGTTACATAAAATATTAAAAGCATGCACAAAATCTTGTTAGTTTGTGGTTGGAAACTTAGTACATGGAAATTTAATTACTCATAAATCTTTTATCATAGTACTTAAATTGCAATTTTTGAAGAAGAAAGGAATAAACAAGTATTGCATTAGTCTTAATATTTGATTAGCTTGCAGTGTTGCTATGTATTTTTATACTTATTATTCTAAATTATTAGAAAAAAATTGCTAATAGAGAATAATAACTTATTAGAACTTCCTGTTACATTATAGATGTTTTTTCATAAGTTGTTACCTATATTCCTAGCAATTGTAGTCTTTTAAGATATTTTTCATGAGTATTCTAAAAATTCCTTTGAAAAAAAATTCTTACTATACTTTTAATTATTTTTTTATTGAAACCTGCCTTATTAGCTTAAACAATATATAGACAAAAAATTGAATGTTGTAAACTTGTACTATTTTTATGCGTTCCATTTATTTTGTGATAGTTTTACAAAAGATGTTCAGTATTTTCAGTAGGTATTATATTTATTTTAGATTTTACAATTTAAGATTGTTCTTTGTTTCAAGTTAAGCAATAACTTTACAGTTTTAGTTAATTTAGTTAGTACATATTAACTAGTTAGAGTTAATTAATATTTATTTATAGAGTTATACAGGGATGTAAAACAATTATGTTGTGTTATATACTTACATTCTAACTCTGTATTATTTAAAATAAATATATTCTTTTTAACGTGTGTTTTCTTAGACATATCTGTAAATGTTATTCACAATACTATTTTTAAAGATTTCTCTATTGTTATAAACAATTAATACAATAGCGACTGACTCCCAAGAAAGGGTATACTAAATAGCGATCCAAAAAAGAGTTTTCACATTTCCATAAATTGAATTTTTAATTTTAGATTTCAAGCAAATTTCTTTGACACTGCTTCTGTTTCTTAAAAGCAAAATTTTCTCATTAGTATCTACTGTTTCTTAGACTCATAAGTCATAGCTGCAGTTTTAAAACAATAATAGTCTTTATTGTTACCCAGTTATTTTACAATTAAAGCAAAAATACTGGCCCTAATAATAATAATTGAATAATAACTAACAATGAAATTATTATTAATAACAGTAACAATAATACGAGGTCATATTCTCATCTCATGGTTAAATCATATCCTGATTAAAATTTAAATGAAGCAGTGTAGCTTTATGTGATCCTAACAAGAAGTAAAAAAATAAATCGGTTGCTTTGGCAGTTAGAGAGTATCTGTATTTAATCATGAGATGAGAATTACTCTCCCATGGTAGATGATAATAACACTGATGCATTCAAGGACAATGGGCAACAAAAGACAAAGTTCAGCGTGCGGAGGCTGCTCTTCCACTTAACTATATGGAATGATAAATTGAGAATAATTTGTAATACAAAGCGACGGACATATTAAACAGAAATGTTACTTAATTAGAAAATAAATAATAGTAATAACATTTAAAATAATTTGCAAGAGTTACTAAGTGACTGACGAAAGACACAGAAAAAGCGAAAAGGCTTAGGCCAGCAAGGCCTGGGCCTAGGGCGTTAAAATTTGAGGGACGGTAAAAACTCGAAATTCATGGAGTTTCCCAATGGCTCTATGTAAAAAGCAATTTACCGTACCTATACAGTGTGTCCAAGATAAGGATGCACAGCATGGGGATCTTGGAAACGGTAAAAGATACAGGATCGGTTAAATGGGATGAAAGTTGGCTATTTATAGGACCTTTTTGTTGTCATTTGCAAAATCTAGATATCTTGGATAGTTTCAGAGATAGTGAAAAAAAGTAGATTTCTCGATTTTCGTTATTATTTTTATTTATTTATTTGAAGAGATATCGGAAAACTAAAACCACTTTTCCATTGCCACTTTTTGTACTCTATTAAAATACGTAAACAAAATCCTTGTACAACGTTTTGGTTTCGAGTAACCATCATTAACCTCATTTTTTTAAACAGGTGGAAAAACAATTGAAAATTGTTTTGGATAGCTCTTGTTGTCACGATTCTAATGATGTAAACATGATAGGGTTATTTTGATTTCTTATGCTATAAATTAATGCATTCTGTAGTACCCTGGCCTGTATGATCACCTGATCTAACACCGTTGGATTTTTTTCCTTTGGGGTTATGTTAAGAATGATGTGTTCAATCAAAATTCTGAAGATGAACAGCAATTATTACAGTTGGTCACAGTAGCGTTCAACACAAAAAAATCAAAACCAAAATAACCCTGTCATGTTTACATCATTAGAATGGTGACAACAAGAGCTATTTAAAACAATTTTCAAAAATCGAAAAATCTACTTTTTTTAAAACTATCTAAGATATCTAGATTTTGCAAACGCCAACAAAAAGGTCCTATAAATAGCCAACTTTCATTCCCATTTAACCGATGCTGTATCTCTTACCGTTTCCAAGATCCCCATGCTGTGCATCCTTATCTTGGACAGATTGTATACTTAAGTTATTCCTGTAACAAATTGTTCTGGAGAAAAACTATTTACGTGCAAGTATGAACCAAGATAGACTTAATGCACTTGCATGATTATCCATCGAAGCTCAATTTATGCAAGAAATTAATTATGAAGATATTAATGTTTTTGTACAGGCCAAAGCAAAAAAAATTGTGTTTAATTATATGAAAATAATGTATTTTTTTGATTATGCCTTATTTATTAATAATGTTATATTTTCATTCATATATTTAAAAGTAATATATTCTTTTCTAGTGTTGGGCCAAGTTATTTGTTTAAAATGTGAGGTTAGGCTTCTCAATCTTGGCTTTGTTTTGAAAAAAATCAAGAACAAAGTAATAATACCGAATATTATTATTATTTTCTCGAAGATGAACAAGAACCTAAATAATGATTCAGAAATAAGAAGTGATAATAATAATGAGTAAAGGAAAACAAAAAACGGCAATAACGTTATACAAGTAACAATCCAGTTTTAGTTATTGCAACAACACTGCATAGAAACAACAAACTAACCAAAAGAAACAAAGCAAATACTTTTACTTTTTTAAATCTCCTTTTTTTCTAATTTCTGATTCGTTTTTTATTATAACCGCCTTAAGAAAACAATTTAATGTTGAGTTTAGATTTAATTTTTTTATTTATATTAAAAAAATATATATTTAAATATCTTTATTTAACTATTGGCTGTGTTCATACTTATTGTTCCCTATCAATTCTTAATTTTTATTTTTTTTACATTTAATCAAGTACTTCAAAAACTGAAAAATATACACTTATCAAGTTATTTATATACATGCCAATTAAAAACATATGTATTTCACAAAACACAAAAATTAATTTTTACCACCAGTAAATGTACTTAGTTAATTAACCTGCTAATTAACCAATAAATTATGCATTTTATAATTTATTGGTAAATGCCCAACACTATTCTTTTCATATTTAAATTATGTTTTTTTAATTATTATTAAATAAAGTGTGTCCCTGGATTGACTTCATTATAGGTATAATTGGCCAAAATTTTTGAATCTCGTTGTGATATTTTGGGATACTGCCCTGCTTGGCCTGAAAAGAATTTCAAGAACATTTTTAGTTTTTAAAATCCAAAACGGTCATGACAATTGAGAAAAAACCATTTTATGTTGAAGCAAAGTGTCATTTCGGTCAATAATACGGCAAAATTTCACAAATATCACTTTGACTAGATCATAACTACAGAAAAAAAAAGTATTCTGTATAAGTTGTCAAATAAAACTTAATGTGAGTTTCTAATAAAGTATTGTATTAAAAAAAAAGAAAATAAACTACATAACAATTACTTGATTTGAATTCCTTCAAGATCGGCACATGCAAGATACATGTCAAATACTGATTTAGTCAAAGTGATCCGATATTTGTAAAATCTTGTCGTATTATTGACCGAAATAGCACTTTGCTTCAACATAAAATGTTTTATTCTTAATTGTCAGGAGTGTTTGTTTGCGAAATCTGTTAATTTATCTAAATCGGCATTATTAAATCGCTATGTTTATATCATGTCGATTGAATGAATAATAAATTTGTTTGTCATCGGCATAGAAATGGCATTACATGTGCTTATAATGCTACCTAAATTTAAAATGTAAATTGTGTGGAACAGAATAGATCTCTGAGCAACACCACTACTGACAGCACTGACGCTGAATTCGAGCCCGTTCAGTTTCACACACTGTAGGCTGTTGGAGAGATAGTTGTTGAACAGCAGTATATGGCATCATTATCAAAACTATAAAATGCAAAATAGTCATTACCAACAAATGATTTAAAGTGCCAAATGCTTTGGAATAGTCTAAAAGGACCAAAGCAGTTAATTTGCAATTATCGGTTACTGATAGAATGTCATCGACTGTTCATGCCAAAGCGGTACAGCAGCTACGATTTTTTCGAAAGCCAGATTGTGTAGCTGGAAGCAGCGAGTGCTCCGCTAAAAATTCACCAATTTGAGTGTTTATTACCTTTTCCAGAATTTTAGAAAAAGCTGGCAAAATACTTATTGGATGCAAATCGTTAAAGTGAGTGGGATTAGCTACTTTAGGTAAAAGTAATCCACATGCTATTTTCCAACATTCAGGAAAGACATTATGCTCTAAACAGTAGTTTACAATGTATGTAACATATGGAACGAGAAAATATAGTTGAGAAATTATTTCTTCTCAAACAAGATAAGAAACTTGAGTGGAATTACTTTCTTGTGATGTAATTTGATGTTTTAACTGTGACTCAAACTACTGAACTTAATTTTTTACAATGTCCTTGATGTTCTAAACATAATAAAAGTACAATTTATTAACATTGATGAATTCATATTTTAGACTGTTAGCTCCCAATATCTAACTATTGAAATACATACAGCTAGATAATGTAAATAGTAGCATGAGCTATTGCTTTTGTATTTAACTTCTTAATGGTATAGATGAGTACTGCGATTTATTTCATGAATTTTAATAATCTTATCTCGACTTTACTTTTAACCATGCAAAGGCTAGAATTATTTTATTATGAAGAAATTTGACACCCAGAAGCTATGACGAATTACAGTAATACATACAATGAATTGAGGGATTCTCAGAAAAACTTCATTAATCCAAATGTTAATTATTGAGATAAATGGTTCAAACTTTCAATTCACTAGTCAGAATTTGATTTCGAGGATAGATTTTAATCATGAAAATGAGGTTTATGTGAACATTTTCTGGTAGCACATAGATATCGTTATTTAGATTATAGAATTCAACATAATCCAAAAATAAACTTATAAGGTTTTTTTGAGAAACTCTTCAATTGGTTTCATTTTTAAAAAAGTAAAAGCAAAGTAGAATAAAACTTAGATATAGCACAACACAAATTATTATTATTCATTTTAAGATATTGTAAAACACAAATTTAAAGAGCGTTGGGTTTTTTAGGGGTATGTGAGTAAGTAAATACTATGTAAGTACGAAGTAAGTAAATATTTATTTCTCACAATATTTACAAAAATAAACAATTCTAGGACATTTGGGAAAATAATAAATAATAATGTACAGTACACATCATCTTATCTACTAGATCTTATGATATATTTACTAGAGTAATTCAAGTCAAAACTACATATAAAATATGGATTTGAGTTGAAATGGAATCTCAAAATGAAATTCGTCAAGTCAAGTTTTGACTTAGCCAAGACTACACTTGCATGGAGACCATTCAAGTAAAATTCAGGACTATCAGAAAAAAATATTATTGATGATGTTATTAATATCCTTAAATAATCTTTAGCTCTACTTAATATTATGTTCACATTAGTTCACAATTTTGGTGACATTACAGTTCCTTTTTAGTATTGTAACATCTTTTCTGATAGAAGATTGGAAACAGTGTAAAAAATGAAAATATAATGTAGAAAATAATAAAATTACTGTATGTGTTATTATGCTACTGATTATAAGCTATGACATTCAAGTAAACAGGTTTCTTTTTGTTCATTTACCTAAGTGACATTTTAATAAAAATATAATTGACATCTTCATATACCTACATAAGAATTTTAAGAGGTAGAAGAAGAATGTGGTCTCATACAAACAGTATCAAATGGAGCTAGTGACGTTCACCTGGGGAGGGGGGTATCTTTATACTTTACTTTTCACTACTCCACTTTGATTCCGACTCGAGTATGGTCTTAATTTGAGTTTAGTCTTCACTTGAGTCAATACTCAATTCGACTCAAATTGAATTTTGATACGAGTTTTAACGAGACTGAAATTTCTACTCAACTCGATCTGGTGCGATCTAAGTTTCAACTCGACTCAAGTTTTAACTCCAATTAAAACTCGACCCGAGGTTTAACTCGAGTTGAAACTCGACCCGAGTTTTAACTCAACTCGAGTGAATTCCAAAATACATAAATAATTATCATTTATACATAATCAATCATTTTTAACTGATCATCTTTGGTAATTACACTGTTGTAATTAATTTATTTACTATTAGCAAGTTCATACGAGGGAACATAGTTCCCGCATTATCCTTTGTTAATCTCTCGAGAAGAACCAAATGCACGTTAAATTCGCCGCATTCAAATTAAACCTGAATATGGTAGCCTACACTTTGTAACAAAATTTCTTTTGTATTTTCCTTGTAAATATGTTTTGATTCGGTTAAAGAAAAGAAAGAAAAAGATTAACTTGTAATTTTTACACCATGCTAATTTTATGATTGAGATAACCTTAATCTAATGTACAGTTAGTATTTATGTATTTTGCTAATCTTAAAGTTTAAGTGCTAGTCTTAGATTTAATAATCAGGTTACTACTGATATTACTTACTTAATCTCCTTGCTAATCTTTTTTTTAACTTGCATTCATATTAGAAGAGGCCTCTCAAATCTCCTAACTTAACCTAAGAAACTTATAGGACGAAATAGGGTTTAGGCATAAAAAATATGATGATTATGAGTATTAAATTTTTTTTTCTTTAGCTGTCTTTCAAAGAATAATCAACAAGTAAAATGTAAGCTAATTTATGACAAATTTCTAAACTTACAAATATTTAAAATTAAAATTGTCACAATAGTTCATGCCGTTCGCAAATAACAAGGTATGACCTTTATCTGGGTTTTTTGAATGTTCTAGGATGTGAGCGTAGTGCTGAAGTAACTATGCCTTTTCAATAGTGATGGGCATAATAGAATGACGACTATAGGATCATGCGATTGTATGTTTATCTTGAGATATTTAAAATTTCGTTACCGCTCAAGTGAAATCATTTCAACTAAATATTATTCAATTTCAATAAGTATCACTGAAATCTCTTTTCCAGGCTTGCTCTTGCTACTTTGTAGGCAGGTATCTGCTGTTTTGTATAGGTCTCAATCTTCCCGAGTCTCAGTATTGGTCCGTTGACGAGCCGGCGCATTTCTTTTTAAAGCTCTTGCAACTGAGTGTTTCGTCACGGTACTTTCCGAGTCTCTTTAAGAAACAAGTAGTTTTGTACGCGGTTAACAGCGCAATGCGAATGTTCTCTGTGCACTCTTCCATTTCCAAGCTACCAATCCACTTGTTAAGACCTTTTTATAGGTTTTCCAATTAATTGGGAGCTCGAAATAGACGTCTCGATGATCAGACAGAGAGGGTTCTGCTAAAACATGCCAATTGATCACTCTATGCGTCACTGCATGCATGCCTCTTAGGGTGATGTTCAGGACTCTTTTGTTTAGCTCTGGTAAAGAATGTAGGAAGAGAACCTCTATTGAGTAAAAGAAGATCCGCAGTTTATTTATATATTTTAATAACACACGTGGTGTACATCCGTATCAAGTGATTAGAAGTGGGTTCTCGCTTCTGCACCAATTCACTATTCTGATGACTCGTCAGTCGATGGGCTATGTAAAGAATTATAGAGGAAATAAGCCTAGAAGAAGACACAGCTACATTTTCTCATGAATCTAACAGCTACTAAGTTCTTAGTATACAGTGCCCTAGCAGTTGCCCGAGTTTCTTGCTTAATTTAATGCAGATCTTGGGAACCGAACCAGAATGGGAAAAACCGTATTAAATTGACGGTTCTGGCACTGAACATAATGTCTGCATATGATTTTGTGTTGTAAATCAATTTACAGTATATGAATAACACTCTTCCCATTCATATAAACATACAATTACTGGCACTTGTGCATACTTACTCGTTAACTCGCAAAAAACGAAAAGAGTGGTGAGTTACCGGGTTGCGGCTTTTCCCAAGCCTTGTCAGAAGTAGCTCCTTTGCTCTGCCTGGGGTCCAACAATAAGACCTTGACCATGCCAGTGTATAGCTTAAATCCCACATCAAACTATTTTTGTAAGGGAAGGCCCATCTACACCTATGATGAGCCGTGTGTTCTTCATCTTCTGTTCGAGGTAAACCTGATAGGTTGTAATGTTCAATGATGCGTAAAAAGTGAATCTCAATTTAGTGAAATGATGTATGTGTACATGAAAATCAGCTCATCTTCAATAATTATAATTATTGCTTTCACAAGACAAATTAAATTAGTTATGATAAAGAAACTTAAAAGATACATAACGACCAAATTTTTGCTTTATTTGTGAAGTTAATAGTAATTTAAGAAAAAAACAAATAGAACTAATTAATTCTTGAATGTTATTATTATTAAAGATATTATTAGTTTTTATTAGTTTATAACAGTTTTTAGACACGACCTTTACATCCATCCAGGGAGAATATTAGTCACATTTTATTGTATTAAAGCGTTTATCCAAATCTATGTAAAGTTCATTTTGTGGTAAACAGTGAACCGTAATATTAGCATTTAGTCCAATGTCAGGTAAAAAGTGTCAAAAGCTAATTTTCTAGATCAGTAGATACCAGTATTTGAAAAATCAACTTTTGTATAATGTGCAAATTTTATGCACATTAAGCGCAGTTGCATTGTTTGTGATTGTTCCGTTATTATTCAATAAGACGAATCATTATAGTAAAATAAGTGTTTTCTTAGAAAAAGATCTAGCGGACATAGTTAAACACTTAAGTGAGAAAGATGCAACATACCATAGGATTACCTGAGCTGTAGATTGAAGGTAGGTTTAAATATTAGGTTACCTTTTGTTTTAACTTTTTGTTTAACTTTTTTAAAAATTTCACTTTTATTTGAAATACTTTAAATTAATACTAACTTATTTATTATTTTCTTTACAACTGACCTACTAGTGTTGGTATACTTTACTTTTGTCAATTTAACATAAAATTATAATAATAGTGAAATTGTATAATTTATTTAATTAATTACTAGATTGTAGATATACCTAATTAA
>VTPC01006094.1:53440-119475 GCA_011009095.1 Ignelater luminosus
AAACAATGGCAAAACTACATGAATTGAACTTCGAATTGCTCCCACATCCACCGTATTCGCCAGATTTGGCTCCCAGCGACTACTGGCTGTTCGCAGACCTAAAAAAAAATGCTTGCCGGTAAGAAATTTCGCTGGAATGAAGAGTTTATCGCCCAAACTGAGTCCTATTTTGAGGCAAAAGATAAATCGTTCTACAAAAGTGGTATTGAAATGTTAGAGCGGCGCTGGAATGATTGCGTTGTTCTTGATGGAAATTACGTTGATGAATAAAGCTAATTTTAAACAAAAAAAAACCGTGTTTTCTTTGTTAGGCCTGGGACTTTTCAGCCCATGTGTTAGTTAGGAATGTGCATTTTTGCGTGCACGAAAATAAGACAAAAAGAAACTAATACAAGATACTGTGTTTTTGGGAATAATATCTTATTAGCCAATATGTAATTTATCTACTTCTTTCCATACCACCTACAATAACTCCTTCAATTAACATTTCACTAAGGTTTCTTGCGCAATGTTTTATTATATTATCAAAAAGAAAGTAAAGAAGTTTCTTGATGAAATCTAAATATAAAACAGAGCCAGTCATATTTGAATAAGAGTTCATAATGTCTTTCTTAAAAGAAGCGAAAGTTTTATAAATTTCGTCAACATTGCCGCTAAAGGCTTTTTACTATTTGCAAATATAGTTGAATAATAAATAAATACAAATAAATAAAAGACCATACGGTTACTTCCTGAAACATTTATAAAATACATGATAAATTGATATCTTAAGATAAGACTTTTAAATTATAGCTGCTCCCTTTACAGTAACAATTTTTATGATTTGAATTAGAATTCTAATCTAATTAAAATGTCAGTTTTGCATGTGGTAATGAAGTTATGACTAATATTTTATCTCTAAAGTAACCCTGACTTTTGAGATCATTTACAACAGCTGTTCCAACGGTTACTGAATCCATAATGATCAGTTTTATCATAATATCACAGTCGAGTATAATGTACACTTTCTGATGTTTACGTGGGTGGATTGCGCATCTTGGTTTTTCAGGATTTCATTTTTATTATTTAATTTGCATTTTGATATAGCGTAATAAAAATATAAAATCAAGTTTATCAATGCCATGCCACTGACGTCTACGTACTTTTTGCAATTTTATAACTGATATAATTGGAGTGGAATTTTCTGTTTTCTGATAATAAGATATTTTATTACTTTTGCATAATAATTGATATGTTTAGCAAATACTACCGATTTCTTAAAAAATACATTCCTTTTAATTATAAATTATAGTCTTTAGGATAAATAACGTGTTTTTGATACTTGTTTACTCTTAAGTTGGAATGAAATATAAAAAGTAAGTAGTAACGGTTAACAAAATCCGTTATTTTTAAATCTTTTTGGAAAATGACAATTTAGCATCATTTCCAAGTTTTCTGAATTTCATGCCGGGATGTGATACTTGATATCCTTATAAAGAATTTTTAATTAACTGTCTGTTCATGTGCTGTTTATTAGACTGTTTGAAATTCAAGACATTTAAGACTAATACATGTGTCTAGATTTTGTTTGTTCTTCCTTTTATACCTTATACACTTGTTTCTTTTGTTGCACTTATGCAGAAATTCCCAAGTTATCAACAACTAACAGGTTTATTGTCATGAGATTCACTACTCTGTGTTTACAATAATTATATTTATTTTAAAACAGCAGTTTAATTGCATCCTTCAATATAACGCACGAAACCTACAATTTGCAATATTGTTTCTTACGCTTTTCGATTGCGAGATGGACAACTTGTTTGTAATACATAATACATAACTAGTTTTTTGTTGTTTTCAGTGTAGCAAATATTTAGCCTCCATATCGTTTTTTTTTTCATAAGATTAGTTCGACTTATGCAAATTAACTTTATCTTCTTTAGTGATGCGCAGTGCTATGTGTACAGGACGGTTGTCTAACCTAGCGTTTAAATCTCTGGTAATACCCAACGCATTCACTTTCATGTAATGTTTCTACTTTTCTTCGTAACTTTTTATATAACGTTTCTATGACCTTTGACTTGTTTTATTTATTATTCTGTACGCCTATGCAAATTTCACAATAACTTACTACGTTTTTTGTTTGTAATTTTTAATCTTACCCTATAATAAAGTGTCGATTTCATAGATTTCCAACAAATTGTAATTTGCTATGTAATAACTTTCTTATATCTCACATTGCTGTGGTTCTAATGCACACACAAGAAAGTTCTTTTTTAGACAGTAAGTTGTTATTAGGTAGTATATTATAAAAGATGACAGTTTTAGCTTTCAACATTTGAAATTGTTTGCCCGTAAGCGCGTGGCATCACTGTTTAATTTTAACTTTCTGCGGTAATTAGCACTAGGCACTTAACATACTGTTGATGTGTGAACTATTGCCAGAGTGGATGTTCATTTGAACAAACAATTTGGATTTATAAAATTTAACTTCATTTGATATTTGCTTTTCAGCAACTGAATGCTTCGCAAAGATTTTTTAAGTTTTTTTTTAGAAAAGAATTGCTTGATTTCAAATTATTAAACCTAAGTAACTTATTTGCTTTTAAAACCTGACACCACTTTCTTAAACATTTATTCTGATCTATAACATTAGGTTCATTTAAAAATCAAATAAATTACTACCTGATAAAGTAATAATTTACCATAATGATATAACGTTTACCAACGTGAATACTGTAAATGGACTGATTTGTCTTCAACAGAAAAAAGATTAATTTCTTTTTACATGTCGTTTCAAAGCAAATCACTGAAATAATGTTATCCACATAAAGAAGAATTGCATTGATCAAGATTAACATTAACAATGTAGGATTGCATGATGTCCCCAAAAGAGATTTGGAAATATTCCTCTGCAGATTCCCTAAAGAAATCGATACCCTGTCGTATGTGTTAGACTTTTTTTTCTGCAGTTGTTTTAGATTCTTCTATCCGTTGTAAAAGAGAGCTTATTTATGTATCATGCATACTACTACTTCTCTAGAAAATCTTATGTACTTTAGATACAATTAATCAAGTTATGTATGTACCATAATACATTGACAACATCCATATTATAAATACTAAAAGGATGTCCATGTCGGTTAGTAAGAAACTTCTATCAACTTTGAAACAGTTTAGATTGCAAGAAAACTATTTTAACCTCATCGTTATATTAGACGTTTCTCATAAACCTTGAATTGTTGTTACTTTTAGTAACATTACACTGTCTAACGTGCCGTACGTGGAACGAAGTTCAATTTTGTATTAAAAAATGATTTAACTAACTAATGGGACTACTAAACCTTCTTACTGTTAAGCAAAATTAGGTTATACTAGACAAACAGTTTAATTGTGTGTAAACAAAATTCTGTAGTGCTGTAAACAAACTGTATATTATGATAGTAAGTGTAGTTTTTATGCTTGAAGTATCAGTTCAAGTTCTTTGAGGTTTGAAGAAGCTTCAGCAATGTATATGCTAGGAGCAAATATCAAAGTCGCTCATTGAGCAAAAATCCCTACAAGATCATATTTTGAGCTACGTAAAACATCCAGAAAGCTATAGCGTCATGGTCTTTTCAAAACAATCACAATGTGTTCAGGGCGATTAATATTACCAAAACACGAAATTTGTATTATAGACATTTAAAACGCTCACAACGTATTCTGACAGTTCATTATCTGCCAAAAACGTTGTAGGTTTTATTTAAATATCCAAACGCTGTTGACAACAGGTTTCAACGCGTTGGTCGGCATACTTGTAAGTAGTATGTGAGTGACGCGACTTTTGTAGGCATGTGTTCAGCGAGTAGTGAAAAAACAATGTTTGAAGAGACATTAAAACGTTTGATAGATTTAAGTAATGATACGATCTCCTGCCTTGATAGTGATCGTTAGGAAATGGTTCTGTATGATGTGAAAAAAGCCCAACAATTAATTGTTTTCAAAACATTACTGACGAAGACTTAGAAAAATAATTGAAAGTGGTATAGATGAGTCCTTCCAAAGATGCTTTAAATTGTGGCAGAGCCTATTGTAATTTATTCTTTAGTCGTTTCTCTATAATATGATGGCTAAAATAAGCTAGATTGTTATGAACCCATTGTTTACGTTTTCAAGTAGCCACGACACGAATTTCGTATTTTGATAGGTTTTAATTGTTCAGAATGCGTTGTGGTTGTATTGAAAGGACCACCCTCAAAATTACTCTTTCTAGATATTTTGCATAGCTCAGGGCGCATGCTGGTCTCAACTCAATAAATAATTCAGAATTCTGCATGGGCCAAAACTTTCAGCTCGGGTTTGACTAGAAAAATTGGTGCAGCTTGACAAAAGATCCTTTTCTGTTCTGAAAAATCCGATCGGCTCGAAAATCCTGAGTAGTGACCAGTATGAAGAACCTGATCGGTCCCATATAAACCTACAGTTCAAATTGAGTAGCACAGAGTTCCGACCAAAACGCTTGTCCAAAAGAGCCAATGAGCTATGTATCTAAAAGAATAACTAAACAGGATTACAGGGGGTCTATTTGAAAAATTACAATGCCTGTATGTCTGAAATTAAAGAAAATGTACCAAGACTCAGTCAAACCGTTTTAGTAATATGCAGAAAGAACAAGAATGGTATTATAATAATGTGCCCTCTAAGCCGCAAACACTAAACAATCTTAAATGGTACTCTTCACTTGTGATACGTCATTGAAATAGTTATTTATTCACAATCAACTTATAATTGGATTTTTATCCACACTTATGAACCGTTTTAACTAACATTTTATTCCGTAATGGAATAAAGTTAGTTTATTCCGTTGCGCTGTTACTAAAAAATCCACGTTTGTTATTTTGACTTCGTTGTCTTTGCTGCGCATCTTTTTCTTGATATTTTTGGAAATCGTAACATCTGGCACAGTCTTTGTGATTGTGTATAAAACATGGTATTGCATTCGTGTTTAGTCGCGTTTTATCCACTTAAGAAAATTAAACGCTCGAACTGCTTTCTCGCGTTTAAACATTCTTGTGTAAATAAAACGCTGTCTAAAACACTCTTACAATAAATAACTATTTATTTTCTTAAGTGGATAAAACGCGACTAAAACACGACTGCAATGCAACGTTTTATCCACAATCACAAGCCCAAGTTATTCAAATTTAATAAAAAAATAAATCGACATTTAAATATAAATGTCAATGCCAATAAGTAAGTAACTATGCAAACGTGATTGAAACAGGAATGCAATACAACGTTTTATCCACAACAGTGGAATAAACTAACTTTATTCCACTAGTGGATAAAATGTTAGTTAAAACGGTTCATAAGTGTGGATAAAGATCTAATTATAAGTTGATTGTGGATAAATAAAATTAGAATATCACGACCTGGCTTCAAAAAGATTTAAATACATTTTCAACGAACTCCGATAGAAGTCGTTACTGAATTTGCAAAGTCTGTCTGTCTGGTTGTCTGTCCATCGGTCCGTCTGTCCGTCCGTCCGTCTGTCCGTCCTTCTGTCCGCATTTTTCTTAAAATTCTGAAATCTCGACTTCAGATTTTGATTCTATATCAAAAATTAAAGACAACGTGGTGTCTTTGTTTTTTGATATCTCTTTAGGAACATAGTCAAAATGGCCGCCAAAATTAGAGATACTTTCAAAAAATTCTTTTTTACTTTAGAATCATATTCTACTACTACTACTAAGAGAATACCTTTAGTTTTCTGGTATCACCCCGGGAACTTGGTTAAAATGGCCGCCAAAGTTTGAAAAGAAAGTAACAAACGGAGTTCGTTGTGGTTATGCTTTGCATTCCCAGATGTTTTACTCTCTGTTTAACTTAACGAGCTGTTCGAAATAAACAAATACTAAACTAATTTTTCTTCGAGCGTATAATAATATGCCCAGTTTGATATTCGTGGCTGACATTGAAATTCATTATTTTTTTACAGTAATAAAATGTTTACATTATGTTACTAATACAATGATGTTATAATATTTCAATACTCCGGCCGGCCTTGTTTACAAATGTCAAATTTAAAATTTAAATGTTCTGTCAGTTTGAATTTTAATTTTTAATTAGTTTCGAAGAAAAAATAGTATGTCACTCGGAGTAGAACATCTTTTTGTGTTTCTCACTCTTTTCACCGTCTCGGTTGTACCGCGGGAGCAAACGTGCTCAACACAAAAAAACTTCATTCTACTCCTTGTATCGTAATATACTATTATTAACCTTGCTTAAGTAAGTTTTATACTAATCAATTTTCTTATGCATCATTCTCGACAGTTATTTTACTTTGGTTAGTAAATACTCGTACCTACGTCAATTTAGATATGCATAATATCGGAAAAGCATGTAGAAAAGGCAAAACAGAAATCCTTTTAGTAAAAATGAGATGAATATGGCATCGACTGCTTATTACATACCTTTACAACAAAACCCTAATATTAATTTAAAGAATATTGTGAAAGAGGCAGCAAAATTAGTAGGTAATTGGAACATGATTAATGCATAATTAATATTAAATTAATCTTTTATTGTGCAAAGGAACGAAACATTTATTTAATGAATATTTGGGTTTTCTATAAATTCTCACCTTTTATGTTATATCCATAATTGATATTACTGATGACTGCAAATTTGAAGGACAGGCAACTAATATTTGCTGCAGTTACATAGACAAGATTCTTGGTGGTGAGAATTTTGTTGCAGGCGTTTCTAATTATAACATAAAATTGGGTCTAGAGTCTAAACAACAACTACCGCTCCTGGACGTCTTGGTTCAAAGGGACGAGAACAAGTTCACAACGAACGTATACAAAAAACCTACCCATACCGGTAGATACCTGTACTACGACTCCAACCATCACAGAAGGATGAAAATAGGCGAGGCAAGATACCTATATGATAGAGTGAAGACAATATACTCTAAAGAAGGAGACTTAAAAAAGGAAAGGGAAAGGGTAGCTCAAACCCTTAGAGATAACTATAGCAGTTAACTTAATACCTGCAGCTAACCTAACGTCCGAGAACAACCAAAACACAGAGAACAGAACAGGCAGAGACGATGTAGCTGAAAGACAACGCACAGCTGTCATCCCGTAGGTATCGGGCGTCATTGATCAACTCCGAGAAATCGGAAACAGGTACAACATACGCACGGTGTTCAAATCCTTGCGGACGCTTAGGGAAATGATCAGCAAAAGCAAACCTAGCAACAAAGACCAGCAGACGAAGAACTGTGTCTACAACGTTCCATGCGAGTGTGGCAGGGTATACATAGAAGAACCGGACAGACTTCAAAAACACAAAAATAACATCAAAAAGGAAGAAAACGATAAATCGAGAATCGCGGAAGACCTATGGGGTGAAGACCACCGCATCCAATGGGATAATGCACAAAAACCGGCTAAAAGAGGTGAACAGAACTCGTAGAAAACTGCAAGAAGCCACATACATAGCACTAGCCTAAGTATTTATTTACCTAGACACATTAATAATAACGACCTGCAAGAATGTTACTAAGGTAACCACGTTAATAGACTTTTCATACAGCGTTGCAAGTATTAAAAATTTTTTCCGCCCTCATAAAGTCCCAAGGGCTGTAATGAATCATTACATTCATGTTCCAAACATAAATGAATTTTATTCACGGGCGAAAAAATGTTGTACGTCCCACGGGGGTAAGTAATATTACAGTCTCGACGTAATTACGTTCTCGGCTTTGCCTCGAGCGCAGTATTTACGTCTACACTGCAACGAATTACTTTCCTTCCTTGGTGCGTAAATAATTATTATGCACCAAGAGGGGAGTTTTTTCCCCCGAAAACTAAATTCATTTTCGTTTGGAACAGAGACGTAATGATTCATTACAGCCCTTGGGACGTTATAAGGGCAGAAAATTACTAGAAATGACCTTTATTTAAAAAAATATGCGTTTAAGATGAACATTTTTGCCCAATTTTTCAAGGAGAATCGAGTGGTGCTAATATTCTCCACCTGAAATAATACACCCTGTATAAGTAAACCGTCCCAGTAGCTCAGTAGTTCAAATCAGCGATTATTGTTCCTGGTTCGAACCCCGGTGAGGTCAAAGATTTACGGGAAAAAACTGAATTAGAAACGAAAAAGAACAAACCAAACTGCCCTTCTCTGGGCGGACGCCTGAGAAGGGCAGAGTCAGTTTCTGCACCTCAAACGAGAATTCACACTCATCAACTTTTATTCAGCAACAGAGTTTAACCTATAAATATTTATTTAGTAACTTTAAGCAGTGAAACTTGTTACAAAGATATAATGTCAAGCCCTGTTCTGGATTCTATAATATAGTAGTAGCAGACTATAGCTAATATTCTGCAACTTTTTTTTCTGCATGAGTTCAGGGGAATGCGACAGTGACCTTATACCAAGCTTTTTTATACTACTCTTTCTATTGAGGAATTTAAATCCATTGTTTTTGAAAAGAAATGGTCAAACTAATTTTTGGATACATTGTGTAATTGTGGTAAGACTTCATTACCTAGATAATAACGTAGTAACTGACACTGACATAAATCATTATGTTTAAGGTTGTCATAATAATTATTGTCAAGCGAAACAATATTAAATTTACTGATATTGCAAAATTCAAAAGACAACTAAATATAAATGTTCAAATTGTACACCGTTGGCAACCTGACAGTAGCCACGACGACGAATAAATTCTCTTTGAATATTGTCAATAACTTCTGGAGATATAGCTTTATATACAGGGTGTCCCTAAATTGCATTAAAAGCTTCAGGTAGCCGCCTTCCTTAACCAGTTGTGATGAGAAAACTTCAAACGCGAAGTCTCTAACGCAGGTAGTTTCTTCACACGAGCCAAAAAAAGAAACATAAGCTTGGCAACGCTGCTTAGTGCCTGAAAGCAACTTAACCTTTACAGCTAAAGGTGGCGACGAATCAAACATCTGATCGCAATAAAAAAATTAAATCAAGCTAGCTATTGAAATAATTTAAATCTAAAGCAATTTAAAGTAAACTCATGTAAAAAATCACATTTATGAAAAAAAACTACAATTTTAAAAATTAATTATTAATTTGCAGTTGAAATCTGAATATCAATGGTACCTGTACGTTTTGTAACAATAAAATGTATTTTAACTTAAATAATGGCACGTGCTTTAAACGTCTTACGATAAATGTTCCGTTAGATTTAATTGCCCGATGTCTTATAATTTAATGCTAAATGTGTTAACTTCTTCATCGTCGTACAAGAAAACTAAGCGACTAGGGAAAATTCTGGTTGCAGATTTAAGTTCAGGCCTCATAATGGAAGACGTCTACCTGAAGCTTTTAATGCAATTTAGGGACACCCTGTATATACTTTACGAAAGCACTGTACAACATCCATATTGTAGTGCACCACAAATATTTAAAATTACTTTAAAATTAAGAATTTCTAAAATTGATCTGGCATGAGTGAATCAAGCTGTGCAAATTTGAAAGAAGTAAAACATCTTGAAGTTTAATCTCATATCATGTTCTTAAGGTATCATTTTTTATTAAAACAATCTCGAATCTTAATTATTCAATTATCTACCCATCAGTAAAATTTCCAAAGACATTTTTATATGGAAATCAAAGTACACCGTGTTAGTTTTTACAACAAAAATTATAGTGTTTTTAATTTTACATGAAGAATGGTTTTTATTTAGTAATTTGCAAAAACAAAAGACTAACTGTGTACAACGTTGCATTACTAAACAGTAAGATATTGCTATTCAACAGTATCAAAATCAAGTAGATGTAAAATGCACTTTCTGGTTTTAACTTGCTGTAAAGCAAAAACGTAATCGTGACACTTTTTCATATTGTCTGTCTTTCTTTTTTATTTCTCATATTATAGTTTCTTAAGCAGATATCCGAGTTTAGAAGAAACTGAGGAGCATTTTGATTTTGAGTAGGTATCTAGCAATCCATAATCTGCTTGTTAAAATAAAAGCGTCAATACGATGATTCTCGAAATGGAATATTTTTTTCTGAATGAACTGAATTAACTTTATATCTTTTACTGTTTTCGATATCTCAATGGCAAACCACGGAAATTCAGCACATCAATAATTACTAATTAGTCATAATTCATGAAATTATGCTCTGTATATATGAAATGATTATATACGTGTATTCAGTATGATTAATATTCTTAATGGTTCGTATTATAAATGAAATTTGTGGTTTAAAAATTATAGTCGATTATTGTTCCTGTTTAAACCTCAATGATTCAAGGCGACCTGCTTGGGTTTATACTAATTGTTAGTTTGATCGATTCACATTCAGATATCATCCAGTAATACTGAAGGTAATCGTCCACTAATTTATTTAAATTTACTGCTTGTATCTTTGTTTCTATGCTAATATGATATGTCGGTATTTAAACAAACACTGAACTGTGTAGAGAGAAGGCAAGAAAATACCCAGACGGTAATTTATTTAAAATAGTACTTACCAAATAAAAGGAGAGTATGCTAACTAAATATTAGAAATTATAAATATTAATTCAATATTATTCAAGGATATAGTAACAATAAGAATGATTATAAGTTATTGTTCTTATAACGTAAGCAACACACCTATGAAGATGATTGATTGTTAAGGAGAAGATTAAAAAAACTTTTCATTAAAAGTTACGACAATACGGACATTTCTACATATTTTTTGATATGGTACCTATGTGAAAAACAGGTGGGATTTCATTTAGTATTCGATTATACTGCTCATTATTGTTAGTTTAAGTAACCTACAGAGCTACGGTTTTTGCGTTAAGGTAATGTTACCATATTAAATTATTTCCTTCAGCGATCAAATATTTGCAAAAGGAAAAAATGTAATTTAGTGTAGAGTATTTAATTAATATTCAAGATGCAAGAAAACTTGTAAATTTACAGTAAATAAATTATTTGCTTATAATTTATTCAATTACACACCTTGTTAGCAACGAATGAACTTTTTTATTGGCATTAAATTTCGTTTTAATATTACACGATTAGTTTCGAACAAATCTTGTTAGGTAAAATCTTGGAATTTATGATTTGCAATTACGAAATTCGATGTTTGTGTCATATCTCCAAAGTCAATGTTACAATATTGCGAAAGTTACACTTTATTTTCAACTATCTTTATGTATATCTCTTTGATTTATATTTTAAAGTTCATTATGAATATATTACCCGTGTCACTGACACAGAATAAAGCAGACCAATGTTTTTTCCGTTGTTAAAACTGAAACATCAATTTTTTTCAAGTGCAACTATCAAAGATAAAATGTCAATCAACAATTTTTATGTGTCGACTAGGGTGAAGAACTAGTGGATGGCCTTCTCGCCAAGAAATAACATTTTAAAATTTATCTCGACCTATGTAGCTAATAAAGGGAAATTCAGGGCAACCGTTTAAATGGAGGGCAGTATGTTTTTTAATATCTTATTTCGTGTTTTTGCCTTTTACAACATCAAACTTCTCTTATTCCATTTATTATTATTCTAGTGAAAGGTATGGAATAAGTTTGTATATGAAAGAAAGCTCGCTTTGATGCAGATTTTCATGTTTCATAAACGTAATTTGGAATAAAAAAAATAAGCTGCTGCATATTTATACTGAACGGTGTTGAATTTAAAACAAAAACTCTTTTGGCAAGGATGTTATGATTTCAATAACATTACATACTTTTGGAAGAGGCTAAGCGCATCATTTATTTTTAAAACGTGTGTGTTACTACATACTACGTGAAAACTGTTATGAAATGAAATTTCCCAAGACGTATTTAAGTCCGGTTTCTTGTTGGTTTTATCATTTGTTTGTTATTTAATTCAGCAATTTTTATCAGGAAAAAACTAATATTTATGTTTTAAAAAAGTAAACTCATTAGGTGTTTATAAATTCCTTAGAATATATATATAACAAAACTTTATAAAGAATCTGTTCAAAATGCAAAGAAACAAAATCTAAAAACCTTGTAAATGGTGAAAAGTCAAGCTATGTAAAATATGTATTTGTTTACGTGCGTACGGATGTCCATGAAGATGCGACATTTTTTAACCTCTTTATAAAATAAATAGATCTGATTAGCAATAAATTCTCTTGTTAAGTACCAAGGTTGACGATTGTTTTTCGCATATAAACTGAGAATGGATCATAGGTTATTAACCTTTCTTTAGTGCAATACGTGTTAAGTAGGTAACTGACTGATGTTGCAAGGAACAACTTCAAAACGTGTGATATGTAGGTACATATTATGTATATTAAGTGACATAAAGTTGAGTTTTGCAATAAATTATTCTAATTAGATGTAAGGGTTTAACGCGATCTTAAAATACAACAAATATTTGTACTTATTTTTTGCACTTAAAGTTTTGTAATACTGTTGTTAATGTGACAGTATACAAATGTTATTTAATTTTAAAATAAACGAATTAGATACGGTTTACTCTTTAGCACATCACAATAACATAATCAAAAGTGCGTGACTTTCAGCGTATTCTCCAATGGTATTCTCTTTAATTATAGTCTTGATCCGCACATTCTATTCATTCATTCATTTTTAAATTAGTTTGCGTAACAGTCTTCGTTGATGTTGTGAAACATACAAGATCATAAAATTGTAAACCTAATAGCAAACGGTTTAGAAAAAATGTATTTTTTCGTTATAAACATTTTATGCAATATTTGAAAATGGTACAATGAACTTATAATCTCAGTTGCATGCTAGGTATAGAATTGGTTCACGCATTACAGGAATTTAATAGCAAATTTTTATTGTTCAATTATTTGCTTTTCTAAACTATTCTCGAGTAAAAGCGTAAATAGGGTTTTTTTAAAGAAAAGAATACTGTACCTGTACATATTAGTATTTGTTATTTTCATCTTTGCAATTTCTACAAAATCCCTACGCTACGTGAAACATCACTACATTACGTATATTAAACACTTCTTAATAAATTACAAAAAGCTGATTAAAAGATAAAGAAGATTACAAACAATACAAGCACATTGCAGCTTAAGATAATGTACTCGTATTAATTGTAAGTGCCCTGTAAACTTTTGTGGATCTACTTTTTTGGATGTCTGGGCGCTCTTTAAACTTCACAGTCAGTTGAATATACGGTCGAAATTATTGATATTGAAACGCTTAGAAAAGATTCTACCCTAACTGAACCACTCACAGTCTAATAAGCTTTCCTACTTTACGAGCGTTTCAAATTTAATGATTATGATTATAATAATTGTGTTCCCTGACAGCGGTAACAACCACCGTAATATGATAATGCAGTCCCGTCATATTATCACGAAGAACTGTAAGGTGAAGCTGAATGAATAAAATGATCGCCAATAATATAGCAATGAATGACTTCACAAAACCGTTCTCTTATAATAAAATGTGCTTGTTTTGCTCAAGAAGAATCTCCGTAATGTACAGTACCATTATATTTGTTAGCAAGCAAACTATATGCTAAGAAACTGTTGATTACTGTGTTTTAACGGTGACGACGACGATAGAAGTGCGCTATCATATAAGAATGTTTTATAAGTAGAAGTTAGTGTAGGTTATGCTTGCAATCTTTCAAGGAAAAGTTGCTTTTAATTTCTCCAAAACAATTTGAAATAAGTCTTGGATTGGTTTTTCTTCAAAAATGATCTTTTAGCAAATTTCAAGTAGGTAGTAACATAAAAAAGCATTTTTTGCTTACCATGTGAATTTTAGAAACGCAAACAGAAAGATACTCTGAGAAAGCACAAAAAGTACAAACCTAGTATCAATAAATAAATCCTTTTTATGTGATTTCCTTTCTATTCAAATACAAATTTTTCTTAAACTACAATAGATGTTGAAAATGTTGGCCACCTCGAACACACTGAAAAACTACGTCAAGAATGTCTTATTATATTTTCTAACATTATTGAATTGTTCATTTTCATAACTTTTTGCTAGAGAGCAGCCAAGTTTTCTATTGCCGTTGGCAGAATACAATGTTTTTGATAAGACTGCAGAAAGCAGTCACGTGGTGTTAATTGTATGAGAGTAGAGATGTATGATAAAGTCAAGTTTTTCTGCGGTAGCACAGCAAGCAGTTGAAAATACTTATTTAGCTACAATACTTCAGTACGATACATATTTGCAGTTAATGTACTTAATAAAACATCTAGGTGGAGAATAATTTAAGTGGGTTTAAAGTTTTTATAGTAATTATCACCTGGAAAAAACTTTGGGCTACTTATTTGCTTTAGGTAAACTTTACAGAACAATGAATACTTTTCGTGTACTGGGAAACAAACCTTTTACTACAGAAAACAAAAAACTGCAAATAAAATACAAAGTATCGCTTGGCTTCATGGGCAGTAACCATGATTACGCGCTGCTGTCAGTGAAGGAAACGCTCTTAAAATTGACATTTGCTGCCTATCGTCCAAAAATTTTATGAGGTCAGTGCTTGTTGCCTGCTCCTTTTTGCAAATATTGCATTTTGAAAATAAATTATTACTTACTATAAATATTGTTTTACAGTGGCAACATCTTTTTCAGTCAAATATGAAGAGAAGTTGATGACGTGACATAGTGTAAGAGAGATAGTTAAAGTCAAACTTAGAAGTCACAAAAACAAACTTGGAGCAATCATTTTTTCAGGATCACTATTGCTATATATTGCAGTAGTGAACATATTCCAAACAAAGGGACAAGGATCACCGTGTTTTGGTTTTTCGCAAACTTAGGTAGTCTACTTTTCAGCAAAATTAGGGAGAGTAAAGAAGATTGAACAAGTGTGTTGCCAAGAAGAACTGCGAAAATGCTTAGCAAGAACAGTTATCTTTAAGATTAAAGCATCCTTAATGCAAAACACTGCACTACTTAATCAGGAGGTTATGTTGTTAGATGGCCATAGGCTTCTCTTTCTTTAATCCTACCTTTTATCTTATAAGGGACTTACCGTTAAATCAAAGTGAAAAACGCAGCGTGTGCTTGTGGTAAGTCCTAGTTTCATTTTCAGCTAGAGAGATTATTCCTTTTTGGGCCATAGTTAAAAAATATAATTAAAATGACGTAAAAATTATTTTTTTTATATTATACAGAGCGCACGAATATCTAAAATAAATATTTCTCAGGGTCTCAGACCTCAGCACACATACCGTAACACTGTGGTACGAACACTGTCCTGTAGGTAAATTTTAACTTTTCAAATTCATAAAGATTGCCAGAAATGTTTCACATTCAGATTTGCACAAAAATACATACTTTAGCAGTTGACTGGAATTTCGGAATGTTTTGATCACACGATATTAAATAAATAGCGATTGCATACCATGCCATAAAAATATTAAAATAATCTGCAGTAAATAAGAACTTATACAGGTAAAATTTAATATTTATCTACTTTTTACGTAATTGTAATTACATTGCGTTACTGTGTAAATAAATTCGAATCGTATGATTGCATTTGCATATAACATAACTCGATAATCCATGGAAAAAGAATAGTTTAAATAAATAATTGCAAAGATTACATAAGCATTAAGTCTAAAGACGTATAAATTTGCGCATTCATTCGTCATTCGTGACCTATTTAGTAAACAAATACTACGATATTAAAAAAGTTTTTCAGCTGGTAATGTTCTGCTGTTCATATATATTAAAATTTACATAACTTTGGCTAACCAATGCTTCTAGATTTATGATAAACCAGCCTCTGAATAAAGTGAGCAAAGTAGTAAGTGTGGTCATGTTTGCATCTAATTTATGTGCGCCTGTTTAGAATATTTTATTTTTTAAATAGGTATACGTACTTGAAAATGAGCATTTAATAAATTAGAGAGAATTAGCTTCTTTCTTGGTTAGAAATTACTAACACTTTATAAATTCAGCTTGTCGTAATCTTAATTATGCCGAAATACTAGTTATAAAGTATTCTTTGGATACTGATCAGTATCGATCTTAATATTCTGGAGTAACATTTATTTTAAGTTTTTACTGTCTATTAGAACAAAAAGGTGTGAGTGGTTGTTACTGTTCTAATTTATTCTACTCACATGCTAAAAGGCATGTGAAACGTTTGGATACGTTTTTAGGCGAACCTTGTCAGTAAATTAATTTTAGTTTGATTTTAGATGTGAATCAATAAGAAATGCATTTAGAAACTTGCAAGCATAAAGCCTCTATTCTGCGGTATTACGTAGCATATAGTAGGAAAGAAACATCCTAAAAACTAAACGATTAAGTTAACTTTTATATAGAAAAGATCGCATAACATCAAGCTTAACTGCCAAGCATCACAGTGATTAATCAGTACAATTACCTGAATTAACATCATTTGTCTGATCTTAGACAACATGTACCAATAACTACAGTATAGTACTAATAGTTACTTTCAACTAACATTTATTAGATATACTTTAGGAGTTGTGTAATCAAGTGTTGTGTGCCATACTCGCATTGAAATCACCACTACTTGCTCTGTCCGTTCGATACGAATATACTTAATTTTTATAATGCTATCTTTGGCATATAACTTATCCGCGTTTCTACTTCCTTATAGTTGTAATTTTACAATTTTTTCTTCGGATTTTGTTATAATCTCTCTTATAATCAATTTAGAGATTTCCAAAATAAATTTAGTAATTTGTTTTAACACAAAAACAAGAAATTATGATTTATAAAAAACAACTACAACAAGAAAAAGAAGTTTGAACCAGTCGAGCGCTTTTTATCACTTTAAGTTTTCATACGATATACCTAGTTAGAATATATGAAATCTTAGAGATGCACTGAGCCCTATGTCTACCTCCCTATTAGATGGGACGTTAAACACAGCTTCCAGCGCAGCTTTGATTGCCTCATTCCTTAGAATTAGAACAAAGTTTGGTTTGACTTAAAATTTTTTATTTCGTATTAAGTCATCTTAATAAATTGTAATTTCTGTAGTCAACCATATATCACACACGATATGTATTTTCATTTAAATGGCAGAGAAGGACGAAGGAATAAAGAGAATAACTGAAGAAGTGTAAAAAGGGCAGTAGTGGCGAGAGAGAAATAAAGAGAGAGAAATAAAAAATAAAACTCAAACAAAAGAAAGGAAAAAAACAAAATAAAGTGTTTGCACACACTAAATTGTTTCATAGCGACGGATCTACCATAAAACTACTGAAACTTCCATTTTAGTTAGTTCTGTTGAAGATCATCTCCTACTGTTTTCTAGGATGATTTCCACTAAAAAACTTTTTTTACTGGAATGGCCTTTTAGGCCAGGAAATTTAGGAAAATTGCTGCATTTTCTGTGCACTGATAGTATTTGGCCAGGACAACACATACTATAATACTCGGGCGTACAACAAGAAACGACGGTGTACCGCCCTTGAAAATGCAATTCTCCTTCCTGAAACAGCTGTGGTAGGCGAAGAAGTGATCTGATTTGGAAGAGAAATGTCTCAAAAGACAACAAAGAATACAAAACAATTATATTTAAGAATTTTACTGGTTGCTTAACAAGTACAAAACTGAATAAGCATACATAAAATAAAGACATTTTTGCTTAAAAATCGTTGCCAGGGTCGACGTCAACTTTTGGGGTATTGTTGTAGATACTTCCCCGACAGTGAGCGCATTATATCGGAACACTTCTGTCTAATCTGACGACAGTTTAAACCAGTGCTTTTTTATGTCAAGGTTGACTAACAAAAGTATTAAGTTTTATATTCCTGGCCTTTTGAAACATTTTCCGTTCAAATAGAACTATTCGTTCGTCTACTACGGCAGTTCCAGGAAGGAAGGGTGCATTTTCAAAGGAGCTACATCGTCAACATTATGAAAATCCAAGATGCACACGATTGTAAACCCAGGTACCTATTTTAGTATGTTGTTGTCAAGGTCAAATACTATCAGTATACAGAAAATCAGCTTTATATAGTAGAAACCTAACATTCTTTGTGTACTTTTATAGAGGATATTTAGAAGAATGCTCGTTGCAACAAGTAATTGTCAGCTAGCGGAGAGAAGTTTATTTATCCTTTGCACATACTTATGATATGAATATAATATTTGAAAATTCTATGGAAAGTCCTGTCAGTGCACGACAGTTAAAATTTAAAATCTAAAGATTATGAGTCGGTTTATCAAGAGCTCAGCTGTTTGTTTTTTAACAAACTTAGTAAAACATGTGTACATTAGAAAAAAGCATTAGAAAATAATAAGATATGACAATGTTTGAGTTATGACAAGATATTTGGAATTAGTTACCACTGGTTCTGTTTTCTTCCTAAGTCTCATGTAAACCCTTTTCACATTCCAGCCTTTGGAATGTTATATTTAATTGTGCAATGTGTAAGGATTTCCGGAAAATATAAGTTGACTCTGAATTCAGGTAGTGTAGTGCAAGGCCATTACTAGAACTGAATTTCGAAGGGGAGTCTATGGAGTTTCCCCTTCTAGTTCCAGGAGTACTACACCAGACATGAGAAGTTTCCCTTGGATTTTAATGCCGTCATAACACCACAATTAACTTAAATTTTGGGGATTTGTACCCTAACATATAAATGACTACTTAATTATGTTTCAATATCGCGACAGATTATATTGTTAAAATACAAAACTAATTAAGTTGGAAGCGGGTCGTTTCTTGAGAATTAAATTGATTTAATAATTAATAAATAAGCTGACTAAAATAGAATCAGTACATGAACAAAAGAAAATAACTAGTATTACCGAAACTAAATTGTTAATTTGAGCTTCAAGATTCAAGTACATATTTCTAAGAAAGTTAGCTAACAGATGAAGGATGCAGCTGCAAAGCTCACATTCTCCAGGTCTTTATGTAATATCGGATGTTTTCTGATCTTCATAATGATTTTTCCGAGGAATCAAATGGTGTAAATAGTTTGCAGTAAAACTGCTACTAAAATTGAGTTTGAAATTTGTAACTTTCATTGAATAGAGTTTGCTAGCTGATTTCTGGCTGTACTGTATAACTTTAAAAAGCGGAGAATATGAGTTTTACAGCTACAGTGTGTCGGCAAATAAATGCGAGACACCACACAGGTTTTAAAATCATGCTTTGGAAACCTGTCTCGTTGTACTGTCAACCGCGGAAACTCAAAACTCAGGATCGACTTGAAATAAAACCGCCAATTTAATATTAGTACTGTTATGTACTATACATAGTGAATAGTAACTTAACAAACTGATGGCAACAGTGGATTAGATTTTAGCTAATGTCTAGGGTTATTAGTAAATTTGCCATTAAAAACCGCCCACGTTGCAAAAAAATTTAAATACTACAAAAACGTGATTTTTAGGAATGTCAACTAAATCTGCTTGTATTACAGTGTTACAATAAGAATTGATAGAAATTTCCTAATTTGATGTTAGATTGATTACAAGTTTTCTTATCTTTTACACACAATTTTGCATTTTAGGACAGTTGGTGGGGCGATTTGAAATATGGTGAGTAATTATCAAAATAGTCACTGAATTTGTATGTGTTGTAACATTTGGTGAGTGAAAATTTAATCTTCACGACCGATGATGGTATAAAAGCTATTATCATTTCTACCGTTTTTATTCAAATTTGTTACAATATTCAAATACTCAGTCTGTTTCGTTGTGGTCAACCATAGATTGTTGTTGCGACAAAATGTGATCAGAAAAGGTAAACTATGAAGTATAAAAGAAGAAACAAACATACTACATTTTCATCTATAGTAAGTTATAGTCAGTCGTGAAAAATGACTTACAGTAACAGTTCAATAACTGCAGATATTTATAATGACGTTGGTAATCTTTAGAGAATTCACAGAAGAGATATTCAGTAGAACAAAAAGATCCATTTCTACCAAAAATATGTTGTTTTTAAAAAAAAGTGTTTTTGATAAATAAATAAACACATAAACAATATGTTTTCTGATCTTCATAATGATTTTTCTGATGAATCAAATGGTGTAAATAGTTTGAACAGTAAAACTGCTACTAAAATTGAGTTTGAAATTTGTAACTTTCATTGAATAGAGTTTGCTAGCTGATTTCTGGCTGTACCGTATAACTTTAAAAAGCGGAGAATAATAGTTTTACAGCTACAGTGTGTCGGCAAATAAATGCGAGACACCATATTCTATGTTTCAAGTAGCATCCTACTGAAATTAAATCCCAGATTTTGCAAACATAAGCACGTATTTCAAGTCGCCCCGACTATAGGCACAGGACGGAACATTAATCTTTTTAATTAAACATTGACTATTGAATTTATTGGTTTTTACATATTAACCTTTTACATACTAAGATATTGCAAGCACTCTTATCATATATATTTAGTATGGTTTAGAAGGTAAGTGAAACCATTCTGTTCATTTTCAGTTTGCCTGATTTTTTAAAAATTAAAACAATCCGACAGGATTATAATAAGCGATTATTAAAATTTCAGTTCCCGATAGGCTATGAAATTTTTCCGTAGGGCGTAGCTTAGACACACGCACGCCAACCAAGGCCAATACATAACCTACAAATTACAAAACCAATTAATAACGCAATAATAGTTATTTATGCAACAAGTGAGTAAAGTGTATCTTTTTTTCACGAGAAGGAAAGTTTGCCGCACGAGCCGTAGGCGAGTGCGCAAATCCGCCGAGTGAAAAAAAGTAATTTTACTCACGAATTGCATACAAAACTTTTTTCACGTTCGTAATAAAAATCAAGAACTACCTACTTCAATAACGGCTTTCTCGATGCGTCACATCAATGCGTTCTAATTTCTGACAAATGCCAGTGGCAGCCTCCTATGTGTTTAAATATTTTGCGTTAAAAAATGACACGTTATGATACTTTTTTTCACTCAAATGCGTGAAAAAATGAACCGTTATGGCACTTTTTTTCACGCTTCTATTGCGATGAAACAAACGCATCCTTTATAAACGAAAATTAATGAAAAATGTTGCACTTTTTTTCACGAACGTGAAAAAAACAAATTCAAACTGTCAATTTGAGAGATAATTTTACTGAGAATGAATTGACCTAGTGTGCCTTGATATTGTTTTATTAAATGTCACGTTTTAATAGGTAGAGTGTGGACACACTTGTCAAAGAAAAGAGACAAAAATATACGTTAGCTCTCTACTCGTACGGCGAAAGTAAAGGATAGAATAAGAATTTACTAATAAAATTTTTCTTCTTTCCTTTAGACCCACAGTGCGAGCAAAGAGCTAACGTATATCTTTGTTTTTTTTGTTTGACAAGTGTGTCCACACTCTCCCATTAGAAAAATGACATTTAATAAAACAATATCAAGGCACACTAGATTAACCTAAGACATGAGTTTCTTTTCATAGCCTAATAGGAGTTGAAATTTTAATGATCGCATGTTACTATTATTTAGTTAATCATGTGATTTGATGTTAAAATCCAATAAAAAAAAATAGTTTTCAATCTAAATCAGCTAGGTAAATACTTTTTCGCAAAATATTTTCTTTTGTAGGTGCTGTTTACTAGCTACTAAAGAGATTAAGCTAGGTACCTTATTCATTGAACTGATAATTCACTTCAAACCCTGACGCAAATAAGGAAGATGATGTTAGAACTAGAGCTTGTAAAATATGCACTAAAAAGTTGTTAAAATATGCATGCAATATGCTCTAAAAATATCTCGAAATATTCACTTATTATGCATTTATAATATTTTATGCCACTAACAATTAAAAACATGCAAGGGAGTATGCTGGTAAAGTCATATTAGGTTATTATTATTAGTAATAAAACGTAAAAATGAATATATAAACACAGTAAACATTAATCTTTATTTCAACAATCACTTTTCTAGAAAAAATAATTGATTAGCATTTGTTTATAAAAAAACTAATTTTCTGCTGTTAGACTGTCTTTATTAAAGGAAAATGATCGTTGTACATCACAAGATGGTAATGGTGCATATAATACAAACTTGCCAGTGATTTGCTTGAAATTCCTAAAAACCTTGATTGAATGTTTTTAAAGACTAGGTGCTAAATTCAAAACTGACACTTGCTTATAACTTACCTATTTCAATTTGCAAGCACCGACTAATTCCTTTTATTATTCTCCCTTACAAAAAGTTCTTTAAAATGATTTACAACACTAAGTTTTCAACATTCAGAATAAGAGATTTGTAATAAAGAGTACCTCTATTTCAAAAAATTTGACTCAGGGCAGGATTTACCGTGTAGACAAGCAAGGCAATGCCTAGGGGCCTCCACCAAAAAAATTGTTTGCATTATAAAGAATAAAGATCAATAAACAGGAATAGAAAAGAACAAATTCTTTGATTCTTTTTCTTAATTAAAATTATGATTTTCTTAAGGAGTATTTTTTGATTATATTAGTCATAATTGATTACAAAAAACAAATAAATGTATAAAAAGATTATAGTTTTAAATTTTGCTCCATTTTAAAAAAAAACGATATTCTACTTTATCGACATTCAATAAAATATCGATGCAGTCTGTTTATGATATAAAGAGTGATTCAATTTTGGCTTCCACATGATACAGATAAATATCTTCAAAACATCAAGTTATCTGTGAATGTCAAACTGAGATCTGTAACCTAGAAACATCAACAATATTAGTCATGGCAGAATACACGACAAAACAACGAGTTAAAATTATCCAAGCCTATTATGAAAATAGGAAACCTAAAAAAATACATTTCGTGCTCTACGTGAATATTTCGGTGTTCAAAATCGACCTTCTGAGCGCACAATTTGGAATTTGACCAAAACATACCAGCAAACTGGGTAGATCACTAACGCAAAAGCACCTCAACACACTCGTAGAGGTCGCTCTGAGCAGAATATTGCCAACATTCGTGAAAGTGTAACCGAAGAACCAAGAACATCGATTCGTCATCTACCGCAGCAATTGGGCTTTACGTACTCCACTACGCAGCGAATTTTGACCAAAGATTTACACCTATATTCTTGCAAACTTCAAATAACACAAGAACTGAAGCCTAGAAATCATCTACAGCGGCGTATGTTTGCCGAATAGATGCGTGAACAAGGAGACAGATTTTCGAAAAAGATCCTCTTTTAATAAGCAGGATTGCCGTATTTGGGGATTGGAAAATCCAAGAGAGACTTTAGAGAAGAAAATGCACCCTCAAAAAGTAACTGTATGGTGTGTCTTGTACTCTGGAGGCATAATTTGCCCGTATTTTTTTGAAGACAATGAGGAAAATGTTGTTACAGTCAATTCAGTTTGCTATTGGAGATTTTTCACGGGACCAGTAGAAGGTATGAATATTGAAGATCTTTGGTTCCAACAAGACGGTGCTATCAGTCACGCAGCAGCAGCAACAATAGCCTTATTACGCAGAAAATCTCCAGGCCGCATTATCTCAGAAATGGTGACATAGATTGGCCGCCAAGATTATGTGATATCATTCCTTTGAACTTCTTTCTTTGGGGTTATTTGAAGAGTAGAGTCTACAGCAACCAACCTAACACCATTGCAGAACTAAAACAAGAAATCCGACGCGAAATAACCGGCATTGAGCCTGCGTTATGCCGGGATATTACTGATAATTATGACAGACGGATTACGTTATATCTTAGGAACCGAGGCGAACATTTGAATGATGTTATCTTTCATGTGTAATTGCAATGAATCGACCTAAAATACTAAACACAAAAATACATATTTTTTAAGTGTTTCTTTAATACAATCATGTGAAAGCCAAAATTGAATCACCCTTTATTTATAACCTAAACGTGCAGTTACATGAGAGCCATCACCAATTTCTGCCTAGAGGCCTCCATGAGAGTAAATCCGGCCCTGATTTGACCTGTTCAAGGTACATATTACTAACCGCGGTTGTAAAATTCATGTGTTATTTATTTTATAATCGTTCAATAATCCACGACAAACACGTTTTTAAGATTTGAAGAATACGTGACTACAGTTACCTTGAAATTGTGGATAATCTTTTTGTATTCACGTAAAGTAACAGACCTGAACAATAAGTATTTGTTAAAAAAATATATTTAAAATCTATTAAAAGCAACAACTCTTGTGGGAAATTCCACCAAATTAGGGTTCTAAGAATTGTGAATCATTTAAGCGCCCGAAAAGATTTTAAAATATGCAAAATAATATAATTTATGCCCTATACGCGTGATATATGCAACATATGCAAAGTAAAGAACGTTATTTCTATTCTATAGTGCATGAAACGTCTACAAACAAGATTTCATGAGGATATATCATTGAATATACAATGTGTATTATACATATTTTACAAGTTCTAGTTGTAACCGATATATCATCAGTCAAGAGTACTCCGCATTTATTTGCCGACTGTAGCTTATCACGAGCAGTGTTGAGTAGGATCTGGATTGAAGTATCTAGATTTTGGATCTAGATACAATCGGAAGATCTTGTATCTGGATCTAGGTACGGTTTTAAATAATATCTCTTAATCTGATCTAGATACCAGTTGAATAGATCTTAAGCCTTTAGATCCAAGATCCATACTAGATCAATCGAAGTAATTATACCCATTTAACTTTCGAAAAATGTCTTTTTATAATTCAATTTCCGACATAAAAAACACGCAAGCTTATCCATTCAAAGATAAAAATTTTTAACGCAAAATAAAAACTTTATCTGCTATGTTTTGCATCAAGATTATCAAACAATTTTATCATAAATACAAAATTTATAAACGTGATGATTTTTATTAAGTATCACACTACTAAAATGTATTTAATAAACTAGCAACCACTTTGTATGTAGTTTCTAAATGTTCTAGGTTTTTTAAGTATAAGCAAAACACACAATGAACAAAAATACAAGCATTTCTGCATTTTCAGGCTGTTAATTAGGTGTCATGCGGTCTCTCAAATTGCTTCTATTATGTTAGTGCCCTTAGTGCAACATGTTTCTGTAATTGTCACGTACAGAAAGTTTTGGCCTATTTAAAAGGTAATTAAACAAATTTAAAATTTCCAGAATTTGAATCCTTTTTGGATGTTAGGGATAGTCTCTCGATTTCACTCACGAAATACAGCAACAGGTGAAAGAATTCATTTAAAGACATCACAATATCCTCTTAAATCATAAAGTTTGTCATCAACCATTAAAAGATTAGCGTAACTGTTTACTTTGATCAAGGTTCTTTACCACTATAACTCTTTCATGAATTTATCTTAATATATGTATTTAATGAAATGTCCACAAAACCTGTGTTAACAACTAAAAGAAAACGAGAGGATTAACATTCTCTACGTATTTCAATAGCGCGTTTAAATAAAAAGTGCCTTTTCTTGCAAAGATTGATCTTGTCACGTTTTGAATTTTCTAAGGTATTATTTCTAAACAGACCAAAATAAGATGCATTATATGTTTAATCAGTCAAAGAACCCTGTGAAGTATAGTATATAAAGAATAGGAGATAAACGAGCTTTCAACTTTTCTGAATAATTCTCAATTAGAAAAATCATCCATAGATAAATTTTTTGGTTTTTTAAAAGTGAATCTACACAATGTTTGGAATATTTAGAATGTACAGATACAAACTACTGTCAATTAAATAAATATTCAATAATAAAATTCTAACTCCAAAAAGAAACAAATTAAGTGTTGATATTTTTGAAACTTTGCTAATCTTAAAAAGTAATAAAACTTAAACTGTTTGTGGTACGTGCATAAGTGTACATTTTTATGTAGCTATTATATTGTTATTAATTTACTGATCTGATAATTTATGTGTATATTAAATTAATAGTTATTTATAAGTGTTGCATGTAAATTTTATGCCTGTAATATTAAATTTGTCAAAATACAATCAACAAATCTATTCTGTAATATTAATTAGGTAAATATCCCTAATACTTTCGTGAAACAAAAACAAAAAGTATCTAAAAAGGATCTAGATACTTTTTGATAGATCTTGGATCTGTATCTAGGTACATAATTAAAAAGATGATCTTGTATCTGAACTAGATCCATGTTTGAAAAAGTATCTGGATCTGGAACTAAATGCTGAGAGGAAGGATCTTGCCCAACACTGATCACGAGGTTGTAAATATCATGTATACAATCAGTCAGCAGTGAAATATTTTTATAAATAAAAGACTGCTGCAGAGTTCTGTACCTTATTTACAAATTTAACTGTTTTTATGGTAAACATTTATGTATGTATTTGACTAAACTGCAGTAATTAGTATGATTTCTGAATTTCATTTTTTTCCTTAATTAAGTATGCATCCTTCTCAACTAATCAAGATTTGTCTAATAATAGTTTTTCACTAGAAATGGTATTAGACATAATAAGTATATTCCAATAAAAACACAATTAGCATCGATGATATCACTTGTGTACGTACTACGTATTATGCTCAAGATAATGATGAATCGCTTCAGGTTAACGTTAATGCTTATAACTTGACATAAAAATGTAATATCCTGCGCATCGTAAGGGTATATTGCAATGTTAAATTCCAAGAGTGTAAGGACAGTATACTTGGGAAATTTTGTTTTCGATAAGGTTAAGCATAGAACATTTTGACATGAGCGATATTAAATAGACAAGAATTTCATGGTTACAAGTTTAGAGCAGTGTGCAGAAATTAATTAATTGTATGATACTACGTGATGTAATTCACTGTATTAAAGTTACTTCAAAAGTCCTCCTGGGCATGGAATTTAAGAACCAGTTTGTAAAATTTGAAACCATTTATTAGACGGAACTAGACGATTTTATACAAACGTATGTATATTTTATTGCCATTTTTGTTTACTTTTTGCATGGCTTAACTCTTTTGATTTGATCCCAAAGAACTTTACAACATACATTTCAATTAAAAAATATTAACATACGAGGTTTCATAATAAGATAATAAAAATTTTAAAGTGAAGTTAAGCATGTTTTGTACAAGCCCAACCTATATTCTTAATAAGCATTTCACAAATTTACCTTAACCAACCATTATAATGTAAATAACAAAATATTATGAAAATTCTATGAAGGACCGTAATTAATTTTTAATCCGTAAAAGCGTACCAACTTTTAAAAGGGCATACTGGAATCACTCGGTTGTTGATAATTAAAAAGTTTAGTTATAATTCATTTCTTGTGGTAGCTTTGATTTCCTTTTTTTTAATTGATATGCAGATAATTCATTTGCTGGTACATATCAATGACATAGTTTTAAAAAAATTGAGGTTAGTGGCCTTATATAACAATTTGATTGCAAAATATAACCAAAGGCAATACAGTCAACTGAACTTTTAAACAATTAGTTATTTTTTCTGATGACATCATTGACTTTATTCTTTCCTTTTATTATTGGATTACAGTAGTCAGTTCATTTCTACTTAGAGAAAATTGTCTGTCATCTTTTCCATAGTAATAACCAAAAGAATAAGAATGAATTCTTACGGTTAGAATAAATATTGTCGATTTTTATTTCATTAGAAATTAAAATACAGGTAGTCAATAAAGCTTTCGACAATGCGTACATTTACATAATAAAACAATATTTACTAAAACCATGTTAATCATATCCGATTTTGTAATTTTCAATTATGATTAAGATTTAACATAAAGTAGAATAGTATTGCATATTTTCAGGGAGCGTAAACGTTAAGCAACTCAAGCTAATGACATTTTACGAAATAAGTCATCAAGATGAAAAAATACTTAACTTTTAAATTTTATTTTTTAAATTAGAACAATATTTCAAAACAAACTTTGTTGTTGTTTGAAATATGAATGATTATAAAGTGGCCTTAATACCAAAAATTATAATAAGCGTATTAACCTTTTTCGAATATAATTACAACTTTCGGTTTATTAAATCTGAAAATGAAGCGCATTTTCTAATGTATTCTAGAAAATAAGGTCAATCTTAAAGTAAATACCTGGAGTTACTTAATTTTCATCATTTCAAGGCTATTTTAACTATGCAAGATATAAGCCTTTTAATCAGATAAACTGGGTTATATCAACTTCTTGAATATTAATTTAACTTCATTCATAGCATTTGCAAAATTTCTTAGAATAGATAGATTGAAGATAACACAAAGGTTTGTTTGCATTATTTTTATATTTTGCAAATAACTTTCACCAAGTATATATTTGCGGTACAAATACAAAGGTGATATTTACTTTTTTGGATATGTCATACAAGGTGTACTGAAGGTGTTAACCTATATCGAAATTAAAACGATATCCTAATTAAATTTTTCAAATAAAATAGAAGCTTATGCATAAAATACATAAAACACACAAAAGAAATAACTCTGCTCGAGTTGGATAAATAACTATAAGATTATTATTCAGGCTGTAATAGGATTCCCTTGTTCTGATTTTATATCTGCCTACATACCGTACTTATTCTCCATTGCTTATAAAATTTATTGGCTTGAATTACAACTGACATTCATATTTCTTCGCAGCATTACTTCAGTGATACTGTCTGAAACAAATGCTTGTAATGTAACCATCAATATTACTAAAAGTTCAGTATAATAATCTACAGATTAAAGATGAACAATGTGATATAAATTTAATAATTGAAGACAATAATCTGATGATTTTAGTATTGTTATTAACTTCAATATCTTGTAGTTTATTATTTTTAATATCCGTTTCCCTACAGGTAATCTAAGCAGACACGCACTAAAAATAATTTTTAAATGTCAGACTTCAGTAATATAACTAAGATTAAGGTAACATCAACCATAATAAAAAGTAATTGCTGAGTTTAACTTTAAACGATTTGTTAACAAACTCAAATTAGTTTAAGCTCCTGGATTTAAAATTACAAAAAACTCCAGATTAAGAAAGATCAAGATAAGAAAAATTAAAAGTAACAAATTACATACCTAAACAGTATCTATATTTAATCTGTGACATCAATCTATAGTTAGTTAGATAATAAAGGGCACAAAACACGTGAAATTGCCGTCTGACCAATTAAAATTACATAAACAAATAAGAAAAACAAAGAATTTACATTATTTTTTTTCTATTTTAACAATATACTAAATAAGCAAAATATACATAGCGTAACAAGACATTCCTAAATAAAATAAATATGAAAGTAGACAGACAACAAATATTTGAAAAAGGTAACCTTTAAACGTCTTCAACAAAAACCAGTGGTTTAAAGAGATTCAAATATTAAATATAAAAAAAACAGTTTAAAGTTAAATCCTTGAAATTCTAATTATGAATTAAGAATATAACAGATCAAAATGTAACACAGACATGTAAAAGACTTCAAAATTGCAAAACAGAATGGCAGCACATAAAGACAAAGATTAACAATTATTTGGCACAGAATAAATTAACAAAAGTTTTAATTTTGATATTCAGGATATTCTTAAACACTTTTAAGTTTCTGAACACCTGCTTTATATGAAAATATAAGGATGAGTATATCAAGGTCTCAAACCTAAGTTTTTGAATTGTAAGTCAGAATCTTTGCTGTCTATGTCAGTATATTGCTCTTTGTGCTAGGAGAACTTGGATGACATGATTTCTTTCTTGTTTTCCACTTCGAAGCTCTTAACCCACAAATATCATTTTCAGCAGTCCCTAAAAAAATTTCAAAAATAGAATCTATTTTCTGATATCTTCACTAATGTTTAAATTGCAATTTAGAAATTTGTTAGGGTAAACATAAAATCTGTTTGCTTGTCTATCTTCTTTGACCCGCAAAATTCCTAAGTCAATCAAATTGAAATTTATAAATGAGTATCACCCACCAATTATTAAAAAATCGAACAACCGAGATAAGTTAGAAAGGTGGCTATTGGATAGCAGATCTGTGTTGCTATTAGAAAGAAATCCAAAAATGACTAAGTATAAATTAAACTGATCAAGCGTGCTAATTCTTCTCAATTTCCAAATTTGTGAATACGCAATACTTTTGTAGTACATTTCGAGTTTTCTGAAAAGAATACCTCTAGTTTTGACTCTGCCATTGATATCTTGTTCCAGGTTTTTTGACTGTATAAATAAATTAGTCTTCTTTTTAGAATTGGTAAGAAAAAGCATTCGTGATACGTGCTTTGGTAACTAAGAATTCATTATTGGGATCTAAGCTAGTGTACCAGAGTTGCTGATGATTCAGATTTCTTCAGCAATAACTATTAGCATAACACTAATTGATCAAAGCAAGGAAACGTTAACGACCAAGCCTACACAATTGTAGTTTTTATAGTAAAGTTTCGACCTAGACCAGCATGGGAACTTTTAGCTATCTCCTCAAGTTTAACTGCAGTCTGAAGATACTTTCTTTTTGAGACTGTCAGTGCTTAGGCATAAGGTCACTGTAAGAGCGCTTCAGAACAAACTGCACAAGCACGGGTATATAAGTATCGCTTAGTAAAGAGGCCAATCAGTTCTGCATTTATTACTTGCTGAATAGTTGGATGTTTACTCTTTAACTACAACAGGTTGTGCCTAGTGAAAAATATTTCCCGAAATCTAACCATTGAATATGGCAAAAGAGCCAGAATACGTTTTAAAATGTACAAAAAATGAAGACTGTAAACTGTAACATAGATGCAATGCCTTGTCCAATTTCTATGTTTCTTGTTCTATTTTCATTATCAATCGTACGATTTCAGATACACACTCTTTGTTCTTTTACCTTTTACTTTATTACTAGTAAGGTGTCTTATGCTCGGTAGTTGCCAGACTTATCGTAAGGTTTAGATCTACAAACTTTCATCACGAAGTCTGGCCTTCTCATTGTCTGGATAGTTCTTGTTAAGCATTGAATTGAATCTTCCACGTATTGTTTTTTTTATAGAATTCTAAATGAAAAGCTAAAGAAGGCAATGACTAATCAGTTGTACGAGTGCTCGAACAATTGAGAAAATTAGCTTCATTTCTTTGTGCTTGACTCCTCGTTTCTGGGATACAGAATTGCACACACAAGGTCCATGGACGTTCGTTATATTTAATACTGTAGTAGCCCCTTTATTCAACGGTTTTTGAACCCACACCGGTCCCAAGGATCACTAGATCTCTGAGAGAATTCTAATTTCTGTTGCCTAGTGCAAATCTTCTTTTTCTTGCTCTGAAACTGACCTGTCTTCTTCAAAAACAGATTAAATGTGAACTATAAGTGCTAAAACCCTAAAAGGTAAGACAACTTATAAAAAAGAAAAATTTTAATCAAACAACCCTTAAGCAAACGCAATTTCTTGTCAATATCTTACTTCCTTTATTTTGCCAACGCCTGGATGGGCTTTCACTTTATCCGTATTTGTTCTCCAGGAAGATTAGTTACTTGCTTTGATTTTCCATTTCTTCACACTTATGAATATATCTAAGACATCATTCATTCGTCTTTTGTCGGGTCTTCCGCGTCTCTTCTAGTATTGAGCTTTTCACATGGTCAATATTTTTGTTTTTGTTGATGTTTGCTATCTTACTACATCTTCCCAATTCATTAGTCTGTCCAGCTTACAATATTCATACTCGCTCTCCACTCAGTAATCACTCTGCACCAGCCCGTAAATTAACTGTAGTAAGAATATCACTTCAGTAACACTAGTTTTCCGAACTGCATGTCACTACTGATCTAATAAGTGTTCGATGAATAATTACCTTTTCTTTATTAGTTATTCAAGATCCAGATTTGGTACAGTTTAGTCTACAAACCCACCCTTTTAGTTCTATGGTTTCATCAAATCATCAGTATGGAGTAACGCAGATTTAAACCAATTTAAGTGTTAGCATGAAGGAGAAATTTTGCATAATAAAGCCATAGAATTTTTAAAATTGCAGTTTTGCAAGATAATAGAAACAAGATGAAACTGGAAGGTTATCATCAAGGAATGAGAACCGAATAGTCTTGTGTGAAAACTTATATTTAAACCGCCAGATAATTATATCATCTATTTTGTCATTTGTTAAATCAGCGTTTCGCTTCCAACTGTACTAGTATTATCAGTTATTGTTATGCGACCTATCTTCATCTGTTAAAAAAGAAAGTCGATATTATATAGCAACATTCAAACAAAGCTACTATATATTTCAAGAATCAAGATCTTAGTTGGAGAGAACACAATTTAATTGATTCAGCAATATAATATATCCAAACTGTTGTACGGATAGAAGTAGGTATCTGAAATGATCAAAAATTGTATTGATTTATTCAGAATGCAGCACGATAATAGAACTGTTTTTCTTCACCACTTCTTAACCATTCTATTGTTCAACAATCTGACCTTACAACAATATTTGACAATCGTAACATGTGTTTACCAAAATATTCCGATTATTGGTTGAATTTTCTTCCATTCCTTCGCATGTTATTAATAGAGCAAAAATAATTAGAACATTTGTTTATGCCGATCAAATCGTAGATATCTAACCATAGCAATCCAAACTTATTGTCAGATGCGATGAAACTACTTTTCATTTACACCTGTTTTTATGGATTTGCGGTTTTTATACAAAAGATGTAATAAAAATAAATAACAATTTTATAGTTTTAATGTTGTTGTATTATGTAGCAGATAATAAAATTTTACATAACAAGCTTAAATTGTTAACTAAATGGAAATGTTAAAGCCTCGATATTTTTATAAAATTATCAGGTTTACCTCTGATAGAATCTTATGTTTATGAGTGTGTATTTGTTTATCTTATTCTAATTAACAACGTTGTTATCATTGCAACAATTTAATCAGAAGCAAAACATGCATTGTGGGTTTTTTATAAACTGCCGGCAGACCTTTCCATATCCGCCCTATTCATTAATTTCCGAGTACTAAAAGTTGTATCTTAACGGTATCACCTTGCATAAATCCGGTCAATGTCGAAGACAAGGTTGTATGCATCATCGCGTTTTTGTATATATTTCAGTGCGTGGGAAGGAGTGAGAAAGGATTATAAAGTTGATGCTAGACATGCAGTCGCCACTTTTGATTATAGGAAGTGCGTACATTAAACTGGAATATACAATTTCTTAAGTAGGTATTACCCTTCGCCTTGATTTTCACTTTTTTGTTTTGTAATTACAGCGTTAAAACCAAAGAACACTGTAAAAATTAAAGCGACGCAAGAAACGCTATACTAAAAAATGTTACAGTTAAAAATTAATTGTAATTGCGGGTACATGCGGAAAAATTGACGAAAAATCAAAATCTCAAGATCATTTGATTGACTTTTTTGTTAGCATACGCATTTATAAAGTCAGTTAACAAGTAAAAAACAAACATAGTCACTTTATAATTAGCTAATTATCATTAAAACGTAAATATTTTCAAACATTTTTTCCGCTATCCTTGAGCAAACATGTAATTAAAGAAGGCAGTGTGAAAACTAATCGAATGCAGGAAGCTAAATTAACCAGATCTAATCAATATTTGTATTTACAAATTAACGAAAGGGTAAAAGCAACAAAAAGCATCTGAAAACTACTAAAGTCGACATACATTGTTTTATATTGGCCATATAAAGTAAGAACAGTAATTCGTTTTAAATAATATCAGATTTTAATTAACAACGAAATACCGGAAGGAAGTGCGTGGCTATTAAACTAATACGAATTATAATTATAATATTTCTAGTTTTGAATAATTTATGATTAAAACAAAAAATTGTCAGAAATATTTAATCAATACATTGTCATAGTCTTTATTTACTTTTTGAAGTATTTTGCAGTAACATAAAATTGCTAACAAGTGAAAAGCTAGTGATCCTGAAAAGTAGGAAATAACTACACAACATAATCTCCTTGAGGGATATAGAGTACACCTTATACGAATTCTTCGATAAATACAGAGGACACAGATAATATTACGCAGATTGTGTTCTTTTCTGAGCATTTTTAATCGCTGGGCAGTAATACATTTATCTGTAATGCAAATACTTTAGGATCATGATCTTTGCACTATATGTTGAAATCCTTTTTGTAACGATTTATAAAGAGATTTTCTCGTTTATGTAAGTCAATATTATCAATGATCTACGGTTTGCACAGTTCGTGGTCACAGGAGAATAATCCCAACAATCTAATCACCTGCAATAACTTATTTGCTTAGGATTCAGCTTAGCCATTGTCAAAAAAGCTCGTAAACTTTTTTTTTAATTTATTCTTAAGTTTATTAATTATGATTTGAAACTTTTATAGTTTTGGATATCAACATCCTATAGGTAAGTTGATAATATTTTTAAAATCTCTTTTTGTGCCAATATACCATTTGATAGACTACTCTGCACGTATTACCCTAAGATTTATAACCTCAAGATTGATTTTAAAAGCATGGTCGGAAGCAGGGCCCGCATAAAATCATGAGTGGCCTATATTTCAGACCTCATATGCAAATTGTTTTCGAAGTTTATAATTATTAATTTTACAGAAAATGTGAAAACCTTGTAAAGGTTCAGGAGTCAATTGGGATAGCCACATGATGATAGAAGCATCAGAACTATTAAGGAAAGGAAAAAGTCAGCGTTACGTAGAACAGCGTTGATGGTATTTCAAGAACAGCATTAAGGAATCATTTGAAAACTGGGGAAACCGACAGAAAGTTAGATCAAAAGCTTATTCTATCTGAAAAAGAAGAAGCCGATTTAGAGGTAGGAATAATTAGAATGGCCAGATTAGAATTATTACTAACACCGAAAACTGTTAAGATGAGTGTATATTGATTCTGCGTACAAAGTAATAAAAATTTGTTTGAAGAGCTATCCCGATATAAGGTAAGAGAAAAGCTCAAGTCAAGTCAATTTATGGATGAATTAGGAATTCGAGAGAGAGAGAGAGATCAACGCAATTGCCACCGTAGGTGGCTGCCATTTAGGAAATTTAATTCCTCTATGGCTGGTGAGTTTGAAAAAATGGTTAGTCGCCAACGTCATGTCAGGTACCAAGCAGTCTGCACGCCAGTCAACGGCGATGATGTTCTGGGGCGACGGTGGAGCAGGCCGGAAGCAGGGTCCTCCAGGATCCCCGCCGATGCCGATGACCCATTTTTGAGTGAAGTGCCCAAGGACAGCCAGCGAGCCGTCACACAGTGACGACGATGATGAATCACGATGCGGCGGTTCTTTTCAGAACGGTGTTGGTATTGTGTAGTGAGGTGTGTGAGAGTGTGTATATGTTAGAGTGGTAATGTGTGGGTGTCTAGGTGTGTGTAGTGTGCCGTGGACTAGTGCAGAAACTGTTCCGGCATTTGCCTTCACCACTGGGGAAACCACGGAAAACCCTAGTGAGAACAGTGTGGTATCTTTGGTTAAAGGAATGCGGCGTGGAGGATTTAGGATGGGTGTGGTTTGGCGGGAACGGTGTAGCGGATAGGCGACGAATTTCCGGGCACGGTGGAATTGGTACCTTGAGGAGCCTCGGGCTCAAGGGCTTGGGTGGGAAAAGGAATTGGGTTAGTCGCGGCCCGATAGCTACCCGGGCCGGTCGGAAGAGGCTGAGATGAATGGATAATGGGTGCCGGGCCTACGCACCCCTACGCAGGCTCCGGTTAGTGGTGGAGCGGCCGTTGATCCATCTACTGTATCTTGGGTTGGGTTGGAAATGTGGCGGTCGCGGCCCTCAAGCTCCCCAATTCTTGAAGACCGACGGTCGAGTGGGATGATGCAGCAGTGCGACCTCAAGTCGCCTCGTTGGCGGTGGAAATGGGCCAGGCCTGTGCCCCCCAATACACAGACTCTGGAGGGAGGGATGGCGGTAGCACCCCGACTACCGCGCTGTTGGTTGTGCCCGTACTAATCGTCGCCGATGCACTACACGCGCACTAGAGACCGGGTTGACTGCCTCGCTTCGCACTCGAGGCCGAACTGAGGAATTCGAAAACAACCACAGTTCATTTATAACCTCGATGTTAAAGATTGCAGGCTAACCCGTCATCATGGTCAGCCTACATTAGCTCGGAGAGAAGAATATCGAGTTTATCTGTTGGAAAATTAACAAGCGGAAAACGTTGCAATAGTTGCGTGCACATGTCTACTCAGACACACAATTCCACCAATGACAATTTTAAAGAGATCAAGAAAGAAACAAACGCATTACAACCTCCTCCTCTTTGGAAATGATTGGGAGTGGCAAAGGCAGCATGACGAGAGAATTATTTATCAAGTGGCCACAATACTTTGTCAAATTTAAACCTGCAGAGTTTTATTGGTTACTGATGGTGCATCATGCCACCTCGGTATTTCGCTTGTTCAGGAAACTGAAAAACATCTTATTTTCTTGTACTGTCTGTCATCAAATACAACACCCGGGTTACAGCCGTTAGACAAAGCTGTATTCCAGTAGCAGCAGTTGACCAGTACATCTTCAGAAAAACTACCGCATTAGAAACCTCCAGTTTAGTTTTAGAACTAACTAGAATATCAGATTTACTTGGAAAAGCTTGTAAAATTAGCTTTTAGAAGTAATCAAAAGTCTGAGCTGCGATGATGCATGTTAAACGTCTTCAGTTGCTGCTAAGGCGGACGGGTTCCTGTGGGCTGTGGTCATAATTCCCATTTGCATAAACCCAATTTATATGTTGTCTTAGCTTTTGGATATTCTAACATACAGCTCTGAAAATTATTTTTGTTCTGTTCTGATGAATAACGCTTTTGCGCTCTTAAGCTGTCAGTATGCATTTCCAATGTTAGATTTCTAATTTCTCCTTTTTATGCTTGGCAAAAGGTATGACAACATTTTTTCTTTATTTATCTAGTAGTATGAAATTAAAATTTTATGTAGATTGTAGCAATATTGTATCGCTTGAATCAATTAAATTGTACTGTTAACTGTTTTGAATAGCGTGCCATGAAGACTATTTTATTTATTAGCATAACAATCGAAAGGTTCAAAACCTAGTAAAAGTCAATGGAATTTAGACTTACGTGGTTGTATAGTATAAGAGTTTACTAAAATCAGCTCCATAAAGTTGAAATGGCAAAAGAATTGACTTACGAGATTTGGAACTCTAGTCATCGATAAATTATCACAAATCTTTAAGATTAATTATTATAAATTATGAACATGGTTTTCACATCACGGAAGTTTTCATTACAACAATGTACCTCTAACAGGAAGAAAAAAAATCGTAGAATTTTCATTTCCTATACGATTTCTGTGTGTTAACCTTCTTAGTTAAACTTACACTTAATTAGATTTTGACTTTTGGGCAGATGTGGCTTAATTGTGACGTTGGATCGTTTATCTATACAGTAAGGTTATTTTCACTCTATTTCGAACGATCTTCCAGTTTTCTTTATTAAGCAAATGTATCAGAGAAAGGTCATCATCGGATTTAGTCTTTTGGTTCTTGGGGAAAATACCAACTGATACAAATAAAAGATGAGAAACGTAATGGCAGAATGGCTCAAGTTTTTAAAAGATATAAAAATCGTGGAAGTAAAAATATCAACTTTAAATATTGAAGATCACGTGAAGAGCAAAGATTAAGATTGATAGGTAGTAGTAGTGAGTTACCTATTTTTTTCTTTCTTTGGTATTTGATTTCGATGTTTTTATTTTTTACTGTTTACTTTTACTGCACAAGAACAACTTGGCGGCATATGGAATTATCAAACAATCAACTTATGAGAAACGTTAAAAAGTTATAACTGGTCATCTTACCTAACTTGGTAAAACAAAGATTAGGGTACCGATCAATTTCATTACAAGCACAGCGAACTGCGTGGTTTACAATTTCTGCTTACTTATAGGTCTTGCGCGGTTTTCCTTAGTGGCGTAAGTAAATATTGGAACAGCAATTTTCACGGATTTAATAACCTTTTACCCCAGTTTTGAAGAGAAGCCTTTGTGCTTATAAAGCAGCCTGCTTCCAGACGGGAAGGTGAAACATATTATTAATTTACCTTTCCTTCCTTTTGAGTATTACATCTAAAAAGGAAAGCTAATTTTTATATCTAGATAGCAACAATCACTCGCCTCATTACTGAAGTACAGACAGAAATAATGGCAGTTGAAAGCGCAACTCGTAAATTAGCATTTATTTATTTATTTATAAAAGTTTATCTTGACATTGCTTTTGGCGGCTCATAAGGAAGAATTAAGGAAGTTATAAAAGTTTGATTAAATATGATCTTTTATTTACGAATCAATAAATAAGTTACAATTTTAGTAGCAGTACAGTACTGATATTGGAACAATAGAACGCCTTGGCAATTAAACCTAATATGGACTTTTGTGTCTGAATTTAAAATTATACCAACTATAGCCTTAATTCTTTATTGCACCTTTCATCTCACATTTTGTTTTTCTAATTTGTCGTCATGTAAGGAACCACTCCAAGTGAAAGAAAATTGTGTATAATAGGCATACCACCCAAGTAAGATCATTATTTTTCTTGTAACCTTTACCATACTTTTATTATTAATAACTAAAGGAACATTTAAAAATAAAACCCAAAACAATGTCACAAACATAAAATAGATTCGGAGATATTATAATCCTTATCATGATTAAGATTAAAAGTGATCAATAAATATTTTTACAACTTCAATTAATAATCATGCAAATTAATTTTGAAGGCTACAGGTTCACATTAGAAGACGAAAGGGCGTATCGTTATCTTGAAATCAAATCAACGACCTTAATATGTCTTTTATATTAATTTCTAATATCAGACAAAACGACATGTATTTTGATATATATACATAACTGAAACTGAAAAGGACCTATTCCTCAACCTTAAAACTTTTATCTCAAGGATTGTTACGATACATGCATAAATCAAATCTTATTGTTATTATTAATGAAAAGAAAACAAGCTTATTGTTAACTGCTGTATAATGAAAAAGTGGAAAGATTTTATAGGATCACAAGGATACTGACTGTATTTTTTAAAGGGGATTGGTATTTATCTTTCTTAAACAAAATTTATTTAATTTCCAGTTTAAAAAAAGTGGAAGTATATCGTTATAACGGGTTAAGAAGGTAAATTAATTTCGGTTCATTTTTTAGAAGTGTAAAATAAAGGAAGTTTGTTATTCTTTTAATAAATTATAAATCAACCAATCAAAAACTATTACTTACTAAAAAAAATTTTTAATAATTCCTTATAATTAAAATGCTTTATTATACCTTTTTAGCAAAACGTAAATTCGTTTCCAATGTCGAATCTGATAACTTTCGTTCCGTTCTATACAGTTAAAACGGTTCAAGATTACGGAAGTTTATCTAACTTTTAGAACTACCACTCAATTAAAAACTAAAATATTTACTTTTTCAATGGAGGCAATCCAACGGAATTTAAAGCACGCAGACGGTGTATTCGTATTGTATAGAATTACAAACACACATTAGGTGTACGACAGACAACACGTGAGTTGGGTCATTGCACGTTGACATACAAAAGTTTTAAGAAATATCTTAATCTATAGTCTTCCGGACTCATATATCCATACATATGTATACTCGCATGTACACCGCCCATGTTATATAAATATGTTTGTCCAAAACAGGTACTGCACCTACAGGCATATACGCATGTTACCTACTTATTATTTGTAAATTTCTTGCTTGATCATCGTTGGGTTTTTACTGCCCCAGTTTGTCCTGACAGACTGTCTCGTTTGCAACTGGTTTTCCTCTTCCTGTATCGGATATCAAATTTTTGTTATACGAGTTTCCGTATATCAATAAATTTCTTTGACTATAAATCAATATAAATTAAAATATATTTAAGACATTTCATTTCAAACCAAAGCTAATCGTTAATTCTAAGAATCATTATACTACAGCTAGATAGCAAAAGTGACAATAAAAAAGACAGTAATTCTTTTTTAAATATCGATAATAGCAGTAATAAAAAATATTACAACTGCTACAACCTTCAAAATAAGTTCTCGTACTGGTTTATTACACAGTATATGGAATATTTCCATGAATTTTAATTTTACGTGGTTGTTTTAGTGTTACGAACAAAAAACAAAAGTTATGGTTTTTTTTGAATTATACGTACTACAATGATCTAAAAATGTTTTCTTTTAGATTTTAAAATGTATTGTGGCAAACAGTGTCTTTTTTTTATTGAATTATTAGATTAATTATTTTCGATCAGTTCAATTATTTGTTTTGTCAAACTCTCTTACAGTTTTGGCAAAAAGTCGCAGTAACATCGTTATTTACCGAAGCAGGTATATTGAACTATACAATGATTGAAACAATCCATCATATTATTTACTGTTATGAATATATTTGCATCAATAAGGAGTTATAGATTCTCTATCCAAAAAAACGGCCAATATAAGATATTTCCTTTTGAAATTCGTTTTAAATAGACTTTTATGCAGAATTCAGAAAAGGCCAAAACTCTTAAATAATCTTCAGCATCAGCTTACATTTAGTTTTTTAGCTTACTCTAGACTATCTATGAGTCTAGCCTTGTTACTATGGCTTACCTTTCTTATTTATATTTTGCAATTCCATACAAAATCCAACTTCTTTGAAACAAAGAAATGCAATTATGAACACCATTTTGGTAGAAAAAATCACTTCTTAGACATGATCAGATAAAGAATTTCCAGTCCATTAAATTTACTGCAAAAACTACACCTGATGTTATCTAAAGCAAAAAAGTTCAAACTTCAAACTACTTCTACAGAAACGGAGTGTCAAACTAAACTCTTTTTAGTCCTAAGAAAGCTCTGTCACTAACCATATACATTTCCAGATTTTCAGAGCTAGATTCAAGACAATAAAAGAATCCGCAGGCTCATACATGCACTCTATGTTACCCTGTATATTTTCTAAAACCTCTCAAAACCAAATGCGTGTTCAAAGTCTGGATAAATTCTGCACAAGATGTTTACTAATTAGTTTTTCCTACAACTTTCTAAAAATCAAAGATATAGGGAAAATTAGTCTTTGGGGAAAAATCAGTGTTTTTCACTACTCATTCTGCATCGTAAACGAACCACCCTATGTGCTCAAGTATGGGAAACTCTCTCATTATCAGAGATAGGGCCAAGTCTAAGTTTAAATTCAACACTTAAGTATGCTAAATTTTTGGTTAATTTGAATCTTTGTACCATTCTGCCATGGTTATATGACTATGGGGGTTAAGTTGATTTTCTCGAATTTCACTTCTTCTTCCATGTTTTCTATCTTGGGCCTATCCCTTTGCCCATCTTTATACGCTTTTCTGTTTCATTGTCCTTTCGTAGACTTCTTCTGCTATTTCTTCCTTGAGTTTCTTCTTCAAACACTTTTCTGGTTAGGTTGTCTTCTGGCACTCTGTACAAAGCTTCCAACCACCCTAATTGTCTTGTCTTATAGCTTCGTCTACGAATTTCACTTACTTTCTATTATCGTTACCAGATACCTAAACTGGTTTGCTTGCTCTAATTCTTCTCTTTCTAGGCTGATACTGTGCGATTAAGTTTTTGCTGTTATTATTATCGTCTTCACCTTTTTAGTGTTTATCTTCTCCAATCTTTTGTTCATTATGTATATCCAAGTTTTGATTGTTCCCATTACTGACATGTCATCCGCCAACATCAATTCTGATACTTTATTTTGTTCCATTTTTGAATTCTTTGCCTTGTACTTCTTTATCTCACCTTTCTCTTTTTTATGGCATCGTCTAACACCAGATAAAGCAGTAGCGGGCTAATAAGCAACCTTATTTTAGTTCTGCGCTTGTTTTGAATTTCTGATTCCTCGTTTTGTGATCTAACGACGTATAACTTAGTTGTGTAGCTTGTCTCTGTTACTCCGACGTAGACTTTCTATCGTTTTCTTTTTTTTTCAGGCATTTTTATATGCGTTTCCTTTTTACATTTATCTATAAAACATAAATGACTGTATTTGTTCGTCTTTGTGTATTGCTTTTCCTATAATTTGTCTTAATATAGAGATTGGATTGTGCATTTTTAGTGTAGTTGTCTTCTTCTTCAATGTTTTTGCTGGTATAGACAAAAGTTGTAAGTTTTGCAGTTTCTTGAATTTCTTTTTTTATATAATGGCATTATTTTATTTTTTTGGTATTTGCTTCTTGACAAGTATGCCGTTGAGCAGTCTTCTTAATTCTTCTTTTGTCTTCCCATCATTGTTTTTCACCAGTTCCTTGCGGCTTTTCCTTTTTCCATTTTTCTAAATGCTGTGTCTAATTTTTCTTCTGTTATTTGCTATAATCACTTGTCGTTTTTATTTCGTGTGTTTCTTCTTGGTATTATTTTAAATTCTTGTTTTTTGTTTATTTTTAGAAGTGCTGACGGCATTTTTTCGTTATATCGTCTTATTTGTGCAGCATTTTCCTTATTTTGTCTTTGATATTTTCCATTTCGTGAGATTTACTTTGTTGCACTTGTTGGATTGTTCCATAAAATAGCTTTTGAATATTTTGGAAGTTTTCTTTTATTTAGTATTTTTTACTTTTACTAGGTCTTTTACATCTTTTCTTGTTGTTTTTGTACAATTCGTAGTTACTTCTTTTCCAGCTACTTTTTTTATTTCGATGTTTGTCGTGTTTGTGACCTTTGATGTTCCGCAATATTTTTTTGCTACTTTGAGCATGCTTTCTTTCAGTTTTCCCATTTATTTCTATTCCTGCTTGTTTTTAAGTTTTCTTTGTTTTCCTTTTGACTAGGTCTTGATATTCATTGCTAAAATCGTTAACATGAAACATTGAGTTTCCAAGATATCTAGGAATTAAATTTTACTTGAAAACTGTAAGTTTCATAAAAGATACGCAAAGCAACTGTTTTATCAGATCTAGTGTAGATTTAATGGCAGAACGCTTTAGAAAAATGATAGCCCCTTACCAAATCTCTACTCTTCATAGGACTATTAAACATAAAGTATAAAAAAGTAATATGATAGATATCGTATAGTAATAAAAAATTAAGAAGTAAACTCTAAATTGCACTTAGACACCCTGTATCACGGAAGGAATATAGGCTGTAGGAAAGAAGTACATATTTAAATATACGTTTGTTTTAGTTGGTAGGTAAACATACAACAATTGCAATGGTCATAGATAAGCAATATTCTGGTCATGGTTATTGTCACGATAGATATTAAGACAAAATAAGAAAATATTATAGACGCTGAAATTAACATGACCAAACTTACCTAATTGCCATTGGCATTGACGTCAGAATACCTTCTTTACTATGTTTTTACATAAGTATGGGTGGTTATATTCACATGTTACTGTTATTGTGCTTGTTTCATTTCAAGTACATATTTAGTTGCTTTTATGATCTAGAACTATAAAACTTCTTTATTGCATAGCATCAATTATGTAAGTGCCTTTATAAAGATTATAAATTAGATAGTAAGATTCCAACAAAACATTAAGATTGAAAAGGCCAAGTCCACTATAAAACAAATTTGAATTTCAGGAATTAAACAATATTTTTCTTTGTTTCAGTAAATGAATGTAGCTGATAAGGTTCATATTGTGTAGATCTGGATAATCGTGCCTAACTAATACTACCTTATTTGGCGAAAGTATTTACGACAGTTGTGCCTTTTACTATTTTTTTTGCATTACATGTCAACCTGAATCATAATATATTTAATATAATAAACTTCCTTTGTTTTCGGCATTGTCATTGTGTAATACTTGTTATGCATTTAAAATACCGCAACTCACCATATGACGTATAACAAACCCTTGATTAACGATAACCTCTGACGGTACACATGATACTTCCATGAGATATCATTTATTAGTAATAATGAATATGTACCAATTATAGCAATAACCATAATAAACAATTAGGACAAACAATCTTATAAGCAAACTGCAATATAAAATAAATGAGTTAAAATCTCCTCACTCATTGTTCAACTATAGATAGGTTAAAAACTTTTTTTTATTGGTTCACATTAATAACGAAACACATTTTTAATTTATTTCTGAAATTACTTTCACGCTTAAAAATCCGGGTAGCATTCCTTTTAGAATTATTACTAAAAGGTCATAAAAACAAAATGTGCAAAAAAATTGGTTTCATTATGCTAATTCCATAGATGTTCCACGGCATTTAAACATCTAGATTTGGATTACAAAAAAGAAGGTCTGCCGAACCATTCTTTACTTTACGATGACATTTACATCACCTTGAGATGTTTTGAAAATCTCATCTTGATCTCACTATTACACGTATACGAACGAGAAACTGACCGGTCCTTTTACTGTAAGGCAACCTTATCTGTATATGTGAACATATGATATTTAAGAGATGATTTTGATAATTGCTTGGGAATATCATGCAAGTTTCAAATCGTCCGCGTTATAATGTGGGCCACACGACCGCTTTTCTGCATAACTCGATGGTTTACTATGAATGGATGGTCTTGTAACGTTTCAGATTAGATCTTCACGTTTTTCTACACTTTAATGACGCACGAAAGGTATAGATAAATTACAGTTTACATCTACGATTATTGAGAGAAATTTTTATGATCCAATTATGCATAAGAAATTAACAAATAGAATAATTAATTTGATTTCATTTTTGTATCTTCGATATGTTAGTGTGGTTTCTTTCTCTTTCTTCTAACAATATATATTTTTAAAAACATAGTAAACTTTGGAATTTGTCAGAATTAAACTTATTTAGTTATGTTATGGATGCTGTATATTAAGTAATAAAACAGCAATATAGTAAAACATTTTTTGCACTTTTGTAATGTAGTATAATAAACGTAGCAATAGAATTGTTATTGGGAATTTATCATAATTTCTTTGATTTTGCCTAGTATGTGTTTTAGTGTCTGCTATAATTAACATGCGAACTCAAAACCTGAAAAGATGCCGTTTAAATATATGTTATGATTGTAGAAGCTTTAGAAAAGTTAAGACAGTAATCTACCAGTATTAAAATTTTTGTTTTCTCCTTCGAGCGTTTGAGACTGCAAATCAAAAGCCCGTATAGATTCCAGTGTTATTAAACAGGTGTTCAGTGCAAACATGGCAATTTTTGATGACCTTTGCTAGATCTGAAATAATTTCCGGTCAAAATATAATGACCTTGTGTTCTTATCTCTTTCTTGATGAGATTGACGTAGTCTCTTAAGTAAGTTTGGCCTTAAAGTTCTGTAATAATCACGTTTTGTACATATAATAACCATTTGTTAAAAGAACATGTTTAATGTACCAAACGTGGTTTGACTGAACGGTAAGCCAAGCGTTCAAGGTAGAGAAACAGATTTTCTACATTTCTGAAGAAGACAGTTTATGAGTGGTTTACCTTTCCTTAGGAAATATTTTGTCTTCCGGAAATCAAAAGATTTGTAAATTTAACGATTGCATTTATCACAAAGTTTCTCTCATTTCAGTTGGTTGTAAATTTACACCAAAAGGTAGTATAATAATGATCCAAACTAAAATTTTTCCTGCTACCGGCTCTAACTTTCGACCGAAATCGCTCAATCAAAGAATGAAGAATTGTGGCAAAACAGAAGAGTGTAATTGAGAATGGGGGGAATAAAGGCTTTGTATTTGCCTTATCTGACTTATTCCTTTCAATAAAATAGAAAAATCACAATTAACTAAGGAATTAGAAATATATCAAGTTATTTAGGTTTAAATATAAGAGAAGAACAATAAACAAATAAAATAGAAATTAGAGAAACCAACAGAAAGAAAAAACAATTTTAGTATGTAAATTGTGTATGGCTTGTTATTGTTTAAGAACAAGAAGCATGATAACAAGGATGTACTAACAAATGTACACAGAATATTTAGTGGGGTTGTAGAATACTACTAGTATTTTGGAAATCCGAAGTAATACAATACTAGCGTCCAGGATCCCAATTTTGATTCCATCATAATATGGTTATCTCGTAAAAGGAATAAGTTAAAAACGGAAAGAATATAAAAATTACAGAAAAACATCTTGATACGTTGTTACTGCTCATTTTCTTCTCCTGTTTAATTTTCCTTTCTTTTTTCTATGCGGGAATGCCATTTTTTGGTGAAAATAATTCTCAACCTGGCTACGAATATTTTACAAAGCTCTGGTATCTATTTAAAGCTTTTTTTTTACTAATAATAAGTTTTAATTTTATAGAAAGGAAACATCCTATTTTTTAGTTTTTAGGGTCTTCCCTTGTGAGAAAATCTGTTTCGTTCTTTTTGTTAGCTAGAGGAAGAAAAGTTCACATACTAACAACACACGACGTTTACTTTCTTTTACTTCGCTAAACAACTGTAAGCAAAAACCAGAGTATTATTACCTGCATTCGATTTAATACCATTCACCGTTTGCTTTTAGATCATATTCCCACAATTATTACTAACAGGTTCTTTTGATGGAAGATCCTAAATCACGTCATGTCAGAGTAAATGTGTATCTGTAGCATCTCGAATTTATACTTTCTGATATTAAGACACTTATTTCTAGGAGGTCACAATAAAATAATTTCTATTTTTGTTTTTCCAATTACGTATTTGGTATTTATAAATAATAATAATTTTATCTTACTATACATGTGTTGAACATTATTATTATTTAAATTACTTTGTTAAAGTATTATGTTATTTATACTAACAAAATGATAAAAGTGCAATATAATGCAATTACTTAATAAATAAATTGCAAAATAGTTACCTCCGGCAAGATAGTTCACATGCATGTACTTATACTTACAATATTCAAGAATGGTATTGAGCAACTCACTTCCAACGTCAACAAACGCTTAGATTGATAATAAAGATTTCTTAAGCAATATATCAATTTATAATGTTTGATGTTTGATAGAATGCAGTTTGTTAAATTTATTTAATTCAGAACTTATTTCAATACTGATTAATAGAATTATTATTATTATTAGAAATCAAAAACAATTGCTTAATCAAATAAGTCAATAAACTAAAAATAGTTTTTAAATCAAAACTAATTCTTTAATTATCAGTAATTATTTCTTTTTTTCCATTAATTTGTTTACATGTTTGATGGAAAAAAGCTATGTATTTGAAAAACTGGTTAGTGAAATACAAAATTGCCTTGCAGAGACTTTCTAAAGAAAATTGCATCATTCGAAATGCAAAGATTGAATGGATTGTTTCACCTACCAAGCTAGAGATTAAGAATAACAAAACATTAGTATTTTTTAAGTCAAATATGTATAACGCAAAAACTAATTTCAAGAAGCACACATCACTACTCTAGACGCAAACACTACATTGGCCCTTATCCATTCAAAGTGGGTCAAGTAGACACGATGCCCACTTTACTTTGTCATATTTTCTAAAATATTCGTCTTAGGGTAATTAGCCCTTATGACTTCTAAGAATACCTTAGGTAGAGTGTTATCAGTTAGTCAAATATTTTAATTTACTTTTAGTAGATCAAAAAATTTTTTTCTATAACTGGGCAATGTAGGTCCATTAGACCCTCCTTACATTGGTTGTTGTTGTAAGTTTTAAATGACAACATTAGTAGTAATTGCGATAATTTATGGTTTTATGAATATTGTAGAATACAAACTTATGAAATCAACTGAATTAGTATTTTTTAGATGTCAATGTACCGAAATACGAAAATAAACTGACTCCTTATAAAAATTTCAAATATTAAACATTTTTAAAATAGTTTTGAAAAGATTTTTTGTATGTTTGGAGGTATCAAATAAAAGTGTAAGGCTAGTTGATACTTTTTATTGTGCAGTCTTTTGTGCCTCTGATGCCCTTTTAGGTAAATTACGGTATATGCTTGGGTTTTAAAAGATTTGCAAAGTTATGTCGAATGAAGGAAGACATGAATTTAGCAAAAGTCGCATACAAGCTATAAAATATATGACTTTGTAGAAAAATTATAGAGAAATAAAGAATATCCAATACAAAGATATGGTTTTTATGTCGTTTGAGTTCCTGTGGCCTTTTTAAGTAAATTAGGTTGTACGATTTTGCAGAATTATATCGAACCAGGAAAGACATTCTAACAAAAAGTATTACACAAACTTTATAATGAAAAGGCGGATCCGCTGCATTCGAATGAATATTGTGAAATTAAATCCAATACTGCCAAGACCCATATCCGGCAAATAATGTTATATGAGTTTCGGAAAAATAGTTCTGGAGCCGAGGCCACCCGAAACATTTGTGCCATATATCCCGGTGCTATAAGTGTCAGTCAAGTGGAAGACCGCGAGAGTTGGACAACGATGTCCTGAAGAACGTCATCGAAGTTGATTTGTGTCAAATGGCCGAAGAATTGACAGACATATTCGGAACATCTGCAACAACTGTCCTCCGGCACCTCCATAAGATCGGCAAGGTGTCCAGAGCTGGGGTTTGGGTATCCCATGAATTGTCTGATCAAAACAAAGCTCAGAGGAGTGCAGTTTGTGCTTCTTCGTTGTCCAGACAAGAACATGAACCATTTCTTCGTCGAATTGTAACCAGAAATGAGAAATGGGTACTTTACACAAATGTTAAGCGAAGAAATCAGTGGCTAACTCCTGGTCAGACACCGGTGACAACAGCCAAACTGGGCCTTCACCCGAACAAAGTATTGCTTTGTGTTTGGTTAGACTGTGGCGGAATCATACACTTCGAGGTGTTAGAACAGGGTTAAACTGTAACCGCTGACCTCTACACTCAACAATTGGATCGTTTGGCTCCGGCATTGAAAGCGAAATGCGCGGCGCTGGTCAATAGAAAAGGGGTAATCTTGCCCGGCCACATGCTGCAAGACTTACCCACCAGAAGATCAGAGAGCTGGGGTGGAAAGTGCTGCTACACCCACCATATAGCCCAGATACCGCGCCTTCAGATTACCATTTGTTTTGTTCTCTTCAGCACTATCTCAGTGGAAAAACATTCCCGAATCTGAATGCCCTCAAAAGGATACTTAGTTTTATGAGCGGAGAAAATGATGGTAATTATATAATAGATTAAATGTATGAATATTTTTGAAAATTAATGAATTTGATTTAATGAATAAACGCCGGTTACTTTAGTTTTGACCTGATAATAGAATTAAGATCTATAATCACAAATTTTGAGAGTAGGAATAATGCTGACGCAGATTCCCTTCCAATTGAAATCTTTAAAAATTTGCCAATGTTACGCTAACGAATCCTTTTGCAAAGCCATTTTTCCAGACAGTTTAAAGTTAGTTGTCATAATTCTATCACACAAAGGAAAATTGCAAACAAGAAATCTCAAACTATCGCCCTATCTCACTTTTGAGTTGTTTATAGAAAGTTATTTAGACAGTAATGAAAATTAGGATTAAGTCATTTTTAGAACAATTCCAATTTTTTTCTGATAAACAGTTCTGGTTTAGAACAAAAAAATACTAAGATTAATAATCAATAATCAATTTGTACTCTTACGTAACTAATGCCTTAAATGAAAATAACTTTGTTGTCGCTTTGTTTTCTGACTCAGCTAAGGTATTTGATCTTACTATCAAAATTATACGATTACGGATTTAGAGAAATTAGTTGCGTTGGTTTAAGTCTTATTTTACAAATCGATAACGTAGTTAGAGTAAATAATTTAGAATCAGCTCCTGTAAATGTTATCTTTGGCGTTGTACAAGAGTCTATTCTTGGGCCGTTGCTGTTTCTAATTTACACTAATACTGAATTATCTATTATAAATAATTGTTTTAGTATCAACAATGTAGTCTTAAATATCCAAAAAACAAAAGCTATGCGTTTTTCTCTAAATACTGCTTATTAACAGTCAGTCGATTGAATTTGTAAACAAGACTAGATTTTTGGGCCTTATAGCAAATTGTTATAAAATGAAATAAGCATGTTTATTTACTCGCAAATAAATTGAGCTCTGCGTATTACACGATTAAAACTATTACTCATGAGTTAGGACAAGAGTATAATAATATAGTGGATTATAAAAATTTTGAATCAATTTTACCTTGTGGTGTCATGTTTCATGCTTCATAGGAAACAGTATGGCAGCTGCAAGCAATAATTATTCATTGAATTGAAAATTTAAACACTGGCTAACATTTTAATACTAGAAAGAACTTCGTAGTTGTAGCCTGACAAAGCCTCAGTCAAGATGCACCTTCTATCTAAATTGCCTTATGTACAAAAGAATAAAATTGTTTAATCATTTGCCAAACCAGATAAACAGACAAGAAATGTTAAGGTATTTAGGAGAATAGTCAAACCATTTTATTCTGTAGATGAATATTTGCAAGAGAATCTTTCTGCTCTATAGGCTGTGATATTAATGTGAGTTTTGTTATTTGTTTACCACATTTTCGTATTTATACTGCATGTGTAATGTTTTTTTACCATTTTATAATTAGTGTTCATTTACAAACTATCGTATTATTTAATATGTATCGGTATACGAAATAAATTCATTCTAAATTCTATACTTGTTAGAAGTAAAGGTTACTTAGGATCAAATGTATTGTATGGCGTCTGGAAAGAAAACAATCACTCTGTTTGAGCCCTCAAATAAAAATCAATATCTTAACGGTACTCTTTTTTGAATGTTTGTAAAAGGGTACCTAAAGGACAGTATAGTTTTGGTGGTCGAGGTGACCACACCAACGGCAGAAATAAATAAAGTAAAGTTGCTATACTCAAGTGAGTTGTTTAATTTGCATAAAAGAAGAAATCCAGCACATTATCCAACACACTCGGTGATTTAATGTTCAAAAGATCTGATATTAAGCTGCGTGCGCATAGCGGTAATAACTCAAATTTGAATGTAATGTAAGGTTTAAATATATTATTGTCTGGATAATAGACTTTTGAGATCTCTATCTAATGTAATTGCTAAGATTAATTAGTAAGGCCAATTAATAGCAAAAGTTATTACATACTTTGCATTTCAATTAAATTTCATTTGAAATCTAAGTTGAAATCGTTGTATATAACGCTTACAGTGGTGTTTCTTGGAGCATTGGTGGATGCTACCTCCGACAGAACACAAAGAGGTTGTTTTTATTAAATGTAATGAGTTTTTATTTTATCTTATTTTATCCCTCTTGCGTTGATTCATACATATCACTTTGCCAGGACAGATTTCGTAATTGGTACCCATAGATTTCCATCGAATATATATTTTTTGCCATTGTAACCCCATGTATTTCGGACAATACCGCGTCCGCTTCACTATTGTTAAAAGACTCCCAAACTTCCGCTTATTTAAAATAGCACGTTGGCACTTTTGAATTACTTTACGAGTACTTACAAGTTCTAATTTACCCACAACAAATTATCAAACAAGTCTGAATATAACTAGATAAAAATTCTTTCGCTGCAGAATGACAATAGACATGACTTCACCTGTTTGTTTTTAATATTTAACTTCAATTTTTATTTATTACAAATGAAAACTTGGCAATGTTTATTTATTGTTTATAAACATGGTTACATGATGCAAAAGGTATTATATTTACAAACCTATGTAAATATTATTAGACTTTACAATCTTTGTATCTATACGTGTTGCAAACAAAAAACATATTAGTTTTTCTAGTTTACTTTGTTTAGATAAAAGAAAATTGGAGTTTTAATATGATACAATTTGCTTAACAAATTTTCATCTGGACATGTTCTTTCTAATCAATTAGCACATTTATGGGGTCATCAAGTACGTCATTGTATGTTAAGAAATATTAAGTTATAAGTGCAAATTATATGTTTATATATATTTTTACATATTGAAAACTGTTATAAATGTGTACGAGTATTAATTGGTTACTTATTAGTTATTTAAGATAATTACTTTCTTGGATATAAGTATCCTAAATAGAACTATTTTCTACAGTGATACTTATGAGTATGAGGTCTTATTAGGAGTTATTTATTATATTATAAAATTTTATTTAAGTTGTATGGTAAATTAAATCATAACGCTTCTAATTTACACTAGCTACTATATCAAAAGACATTTTAACTTTATTCAATATCTTGTTACCGTTAATTTAATCTGATTGAATTGTATGCGGTTCTTATTTTGAACTCCTACACATATTAATTAAAATAGCAGTTTTATTTCAGATACTGTTGCCTAATTAAAATTATAATTGATAATTATCTATTGCAGTCAGAAATAATTATAGTGAACCAATAAATAGTACGATCTTTCAACTTACAAGCCATCCGATGATTCTGTTATATTAAATTCTTTAGTCTCGCATTTCTCAAGTTAACTCGAAATAAAATTTCTCAATAATTTAGATTAAGTAATCAATTATTTAATATTTGATTATTAAATAACTTTTTAAAATGATGATCAACAAGAAAACGAAATTATTTAATTTCTTGAGAAATGCTGACAGGAAATTTCCTAAAAGCTCAAATTCCTTTTGAATTAATTTGTTTATAGTTGTTGATGTAACTTCCTAATAAGCAAACAGACGTTAATTATCATTCTGTAATACGTAAAGCGATATAAAATTCATAATTCCTATATTGATAGTTTCTTCTTGAGAAACTAAAGAATACAAACCTATTTCTCGTTGTTTTTCTAAAACACGGATGTTTTTAAAATCAACAAAAACAGCATTTAGTTGTTATACGAGATAGAAACTATTAAAAAGTCATACAGTATTGGTCACGTACTTACTCCAGGTAAATCGCCTAAAGCTATAGTTTTAAAGTAGTTTTTGATAACTTAAACAATCGCTTAATTTCACTATCACGAAAGTATGTAATAAATTATATTTATTATGGCCATTAATATAAAGATCCTTTAAGAGACTTTCAACTGCAGTTGACCTCTTTGTTTGAAAAGTAATTCTGTGTTATTTTGTTGTTTATATATTCTAAGAACTCTAATAATATATCTAACAACCAGGATGCAACATATTACTTTTGCTTTATTTGTTATATTTGAAAGGAACATATAATATCAATAAAACAAGTGAGCTTCGTATCCTTGTAGACTAAGCAACAAATATATCTGTGGTTACCTTGCTAACGTGCATTAACTCCACAAGTATCTTCTGTTTGTCATTTTAAGATCTCACTAACAAAATTGGGTAAGTTTTTCGTTTTGTTCAAAAGCCATTAATCTATTAAAGCGCAGTTACTAATATTTCTTATTCTAAAATTATTTTCATTTTAACATTTTATCTGAGATTTTGGACCATTTTGCGCAAATATGTTCACTGTTTAAATAATAACAATTATTATTTTATTTCGTATTAATTATGATTGACTGAGTAAATAGGATAAAGACTAGCCGCATGTAATTTATTTTTTCTTTATAGCAAATACTTAATTCACGCTTTTAAAACTGATCTTATCAATTTAAGTTTCCCCTAAAACTACTAATTTTCAATGAAAAACGAGTATGTCCATCTTATTTTTTAAATAATTCTGGGAATATCTCATGTCTGTAATTCTAAACACTCTTCTATTTGCGTATGGAAGACATAACGTACTAAGAACTGCCAACCCTATAAGAAAAACTCTGATTCTTCATTGTTTTCGACAGTATAGCTACTCAATTTATCAATAAATAAACTCTTCATTACACCATTACTATTTAACTAATCAAATACCAACAATAAAGAGGTCGTTTCTGAAACTTAACAAATGATAAAATCGTAACCGATATGTAATGAATTTCAATTTTTAAGACTTTGACTTCTTAAGTGTTTTACAACGAATCTCTCATAAAATTCCATAAATGCAAACAAACGGCACTTGACACAGATAGCGGTAGAGGTAACGGTAGTGGTGGTAGTAGTAGACTTAGGATGGAAAGAACAAGAGACGATTGCTGTTATCCTGTCAATTAATAGCTATTTCTTTACCTGTCTAACAAAACAGGCCCTGGAAAAAACCTCTCGTTTCAGCATCAAATCCTAAAGTATCAGACAAAGAAAAAAGCAATCGGTATTCGTATCGTTTAGTAACCAACTTCCACTATTTCAAAAAGACTTCCTAGTCAATGAGACGCTATGTTTTGAGAAAAATCTCTGATTGTATGATTATCTTCAATTTATAGGTCATTAATACGTTGTGGGTAGCGGTAAAGCACTTTATTCTTTTAACGATTTTATAAACGTCTTGTGATAAGCTGTTGGATGTCCTTGCAAATCATTTCAACCTCATTTGAAATAAAACCCTTTTTCAAGCTTGTTAATCTACATTAGTATCAAATTAAATTTTTGCAATAGAGACCATTGAGAGATTTACACGTAAAGATAAATACTACGACATTACGTTAACTAACTTTCAATCAGTCAAATTCATATTTTAAAGATATTCTTTTAGTGCTTCATTCCTTAAACTTAAAAGAAAATCTGCTCTTGATATAAACAGTCAAAACGGCAAATGTAAAACTTAATAGGAAACAAAACTTCCTAATAGGTACTATAATATGTAGCAAACATGGCACTTTGCATTAAAATTCGATCTTATAGTAGAATGTACGGCCTGTTTCTCTGTAGAGTAGCAAAATAAAATTTTTCTCACAACAGAAGTTTTCAGTTGGTTCTAAAAGGATTTTATTTTGCTTAGTTAGTTTTAATTGATTATTACTGATTGCAAAGTTATTACCATTCCAAAAGAATTTTCTCATTAGAGCCAAACCTGTTTCTCTGTAGAATAGCAAAATAAAATTTTTCTCACAATACAAGGTTTCAGTTAGTTCTAAAAGACTTTTTATTTTGCATTTGTTAGTTTTAATTAACTATTACTGATTGCAAAGTTATTACCATTTCAAAAGAATTTTTTATTAATACTGATCCGTCTCGTCATTTTTTAAATATCAAGGTTACATTTCACTAAAGCAATGTTAATTAATTTTTAGTGACAATAAATGAGTTTTTATTTACTACTGATTTATCTATTATTGAATTTGAAATGTGAACTTTGGTGTATCCTTAACAATCTTCCTCCTCTACATACCTACCAGATACAGATATTAGTTGTAAGATAACGAAATAAACATAAAAATAATTATAAACTATTACCTCTCAAACATATTCGAGGATATCAATTAAACAACACCTTTAAGGAGACTATTTACTTGGTTAGAAAGAGAGAGCTATCAAACAGAATTTTTAACGTTCTTTCCCTTTTTGAGAACGCTAAGTGGTGGTACGTGATAGTAGTCCTGTATTCGGGTTAAATTTGAAGATAATGACTTATTAACTCACAGTAAATCTCTCTCCAGGGCACTCTAGTTAGGGGCAATGATACTACACCACAATTTTTCATATTGAAAAATGGAAAGTCCACTTACTTTATACATAGTGTCTCATCTCTATTGCACAACAATATTTTTGAGTCAAAAACTGATCAAAGAATCTAGATAAACATGTATCTACAAATTCATACACTCTTTAAGATAATTACAAATTTAGATTCTAGATTTATGCTTTTTCTCAAAAATACAATTGAATCGAATGCAATTCAATTTTCACATCATGCTATGTTCAATGTTTATTAGCATTGCATACATGAATTTTTCCATTAAAAAGTCCCATATTTATTATAAATTTCAGAATCTCAATTGATATTTATTTTGTTTTGAAATGATCTAAGCCTCAACTAAGTTCTCAATTAATTAAAGATTTCCAATAAACAGCATAGCAGAAAGATGAAAAAGTCTTAAATCTGATAACCAAAAGACTATCGCATGGAACCACTTTGCAGAATCCTGTTGTGCCTAAAAGCTTGATTTAGAAAATCCTTGAGATCTCTTGATAAACGCGCAGGTGGCATATCGTGCATAAAATATAAATTTTACCTAAAGACTAAAAGCATGCCTTTTATTTTTATATTGAAGAATTCAAAATAAACAGGTTTTGTTAATCTAGTCAGAGAAGACAGAGCTCTAATAATAATAATATCTGTTAGAACTTTAGCTCTGACGTTTGTTTTAATTATAGCATAAAAATTATTGTCATTTTATATGTGGGTATAATGAAAATTAAGTAGAAATACCATTTAAAGTAAAAATAGTTTCATTGGAAGATAAACAATTTTCACGAAAATCAACGTTTTTACATATCGGCGTTTAGTCAAGTCTTGAATTCCAAACCGTACTTCTGTTTATGTTTCCTATATCACGAATTCCTATACTTTTTTGTTCATCCGTCTTCAGATTTTTCCGTCTGAGTTTATAAATATCCTGTATAAAGTACAGTAAAACCTCGATAGTGTGAACACAAAAAAAATGCCAATTAACCAAGTAGAAGTTGATTCTTCCAATTTTCTGCCTTTTTCTACAATGTCGAATATTTATTTTTTGTTTGAACCATAACATAAGTATGTATTTATATGAGAAAGTACATAACTGCTTCGATAACATAATCAAATTGATCGTAGTAAAACTACTTGTATTTGCTTTATCTGGAATGACCAGCACATGCAAGTTGAGCATCTCCTTAAACATTAAAACAAAGTATTCGTATAATCAAAAGGTTGAAGAAAAAGAAGTAAAGTTTTCGTTCACGTTCTCCAACAGTTCGCAAAAATTAGTATTTACGTTAGCGAGCTTCCACTGTATTTTCTTATAACTATTATAAAATCTAGTCTCTTCTTGCAAAATTCAGTTTGGAACTTTTCTAAATATTCGTTTTGTTGATTCTTTTTAAGAGAGGTGAAAAATAGCAGAGCTTTTTAATATTTTTAAGAATGAATGGAGAATAAACTGAAAATTTGTAACTATTGTAAAATTTGAAATTCTGTAGACAGAAACAAAGCCTTCGAAATAAGGTGATCAGTTTTGTCGAGATCTAAGTTACCACTTTACAACAACTCGATACTGCAGCATTAACCAAACCCTTGATGTAAGCGTTTTTCTAGACTATCACAAAACGGAGTACAAGATCTGACAATTCTAGTAAAATCCTTTGCAATATCTGAGCAAGATCTAGTAGTATCGTTTCTTGAACTGCGTCCCGTGAGTTTTCGTATCTCATTGTGAACATGACGGTAACAAGGCAGATCCTTTTGCTACGCTTTTCTTGACAACCAACAAAGCCTCTGAGCTGCGTTTCCAAACAGAAAAATGAGATTTCCAACTATTCTTTGCTTTAAAACACACACACCTTCTTAGCTTTTTGAATTTTAAAATGTAATGATGTTTTACAAAAGATAGTAATAAAGCAACGTTTAGAAGGAAGCTATTTGTTTATGAAAGAGAATGCAGAGGTAACTATTAACTTGTTAAACAAGGCTGTCGACGGGCAACTGACAATTCTTCAAGAACATTAAAAGGCTGGTTGCAATCGTTACTGCTCGTTTTCAGTCCTAAAATCACAATTTCTTACACTTTTACTATCGCGCACTAGTTAAAGTAAGAAACCATGGTATGCATCATAATCACAGGTAATAGCGATATCTTATCTTTACTCACAAACATTTAATCAGTGTGGGCCTATATATTATTACACGAAAATCGTAAAGCTACTTCTGGAAGATAAACATGATGATGTAAGATATATCCTCGAGGGAAAAAGAAAAGAAAGGTTACTGTTGGTCATCAGCTCCAAATGTGTAGAACCATACTGAGAAGCAAAGTAGCGTATTTTATCTTATTTACTCATAAACAGTTTAAGAGCCTGAAACCACTCCCTAAAATTAAAGCACTCAAGCCGGGAATTTGCAGTTTCATATGAAAACATTAAAGTTATTTAATGGCGTATTTTTAATTATGTAGAAGTAGTAACCGGTTGTGAGATATAAATGATGAAAAAACTCCTAAGAAATAATAATAACCCTATCACCTTATGCAATGGATACAAAGAACATTTGTGTGAGTGGTTCCATCCCATTAGCTTTATCCAAAGGATCGACTGCATGGTATTTTTTGTTACTAACTACAAAGAACTTCTGATCAGTTGGTTTAATTTAAATAAATTTAGTACTTCCATATAAAAATGCAAATACTCGATTTTGGGGCTCTAATTTAAGAGGATAGTTTTACGTTCTTACACCGTTTATGGGCAGATAAGAAAAAAATACGTGTTTTATTTTTTGATTCTCTACAACAAACCCGAAGATCATCAAAATTGGAGGAAGATACCTGGAGTACTTTGCTTGTGAGTGAATAATAACTCTTGTCATTTAAGATAGGACTGCATGAGCGAAATACAATTATTATGCTGCAAAAACCAAGAGTTGAAACCAGAAAGAATTAGAAGTAGGACATTGTAATTTCTAGGCAACCTAATAATTAAAAGGAGGCTTTGTAACATTTTGTAAACTTTTCTGAACTGGCATGGCCTTCGTAAATGCATATGCATAAGTCAACTATATGTTTAATTGTAACAGTTAGTTTTTCTTTTGTTTCATACTTGAGAACTGTTATCTGCTGACGCCGTGCCGATGGCCAAAGTTACTAAAGGGAAAAAAGGCTAGGTTTATCCATATACACTTATTTAAACTTATCCTATAGTTTCAAATGATTATTTAGCAAATAAAAGAAAATAAACATTTGATAGTTATGTTAAAACAAATCCTTGGTACAACTCCAAGCATATCAACTACAGAAACTACAACTAGCTGGTATATTAATATAACATCCGATTCGAACACGATTTGGCATTTGACTGCATGCTCTAAACATTTATGATTTAACTTAGTAAAATAGCTTTCTTTGTATTATTTGAGATTCTTGTACCGATAATTCGTATAGCACAATAGAACGATACATCTATTGGTGTTTAAAGACAACTGAAGATAAAAATATCAGATGATACCAAATAGAGATCTTTTTTGAATTTGTAAGTATTACTCACGATTGAAATTATAATGATTTCTGAGTCGTTGGCTTCAAACGTATCCTACACGAAACACAGAATGCCTCTAAAGACACCTTAAAGTGGAAAGATTGAAGTGCCTTCTTTCGCAAGAAATATTAGATGAGCAAAAAAGGAGAAATTTGTTTCGTATTTTAGTGTACTGTACTGTAGATACTATGGGCAAAATAATTGTTTCTATTCTGTAATATTGCTGTACTTATATTTATTTACAAAAAATGATCTTTGTTTCAGAAAACTGAGTTTTTTACTACTTATTGGAATTAGAATAAATGAACTATTTCACAGCATCGTAGAATTAGTCTATGATCATTATTTAACACAATCATAGCTGCACGCATGTCCTTTCATTATACTGACAGCATCCTTCTCTCCAGAGATTTTATTAAATGTGTGTGTGACGAAACATGAGTCTATTAATTGCGAAATAAAGAATTAACTTTCAAAAAACTCTTTACTGCATGAATATTTATGTTGGTGTTTTTCTGCAGTGATATTAAAATACGAGGGCGGTTCAGTAAGTACCCGTGTTTGACGACAGAAGGTGTTCCTGAGGGAAATTGGTGTTATCATCGTGTGCTGCCATCTATCAAACGACGGTATACAAATTGTAGACTGATTGATAGGTTAGTTTGGATTTGACAGCCATTTGAGTAAGACGTGTTTCGTGATTTTAGCTAAGATGGAAAAAGAGCAGTAATGTTCGGTAATTCGCTTTCTGTTTTTGGATGGGAAAAAATGCGAGGAGGTAAAAGCAAAGTTGGATGCTGTTTATGGGGACACTTCGCCATCTATGACCACATTTAGATATTGGTTCAACGAATTTAAACGTGGGCGAACATCCGTTTTTGATGAGGAGCGACCAGGACGCCCGGCAGACGTGGTTACCGAGGAAATCATTCAAAAAGTCCACGACATGATTCTCGCTGATCGACGAACGAAAGTGCGTGAAGTAGCAGAGGCCGTAGGTGTGTCGACCGGAACGGCAATTAATATTTTACATGATAAGTTGGCGATGGGTGCCGCGATTGCTAACGGTGGACAACAAGCGGATGCGGCTGTTAACTTCGAAGCAGTGTTTGGAGCAATTTAAGCGAAATCCGAAGGAGTTTTTGCGTCGAGTTGTCACCGTTGATGAAACCTGGATTCATCATTACACACCAGAAACTAAGCAACAATCAAAACAATGGATTTCTCCCGGTGAATCTGCTCCAAAGAAGGCGAAGATGGTTCCATCGGCCGGAAAGGTCATGGCGACGATTTTTTGGGATGCGAACGGCGTCATCCTCATGGATTTTTTAGAAAAAGGAAGAACGATTACTGGACAATACTACAGTGAGTTATTAGACAGCTTCGACAAAAAATTGAAGGAGACACGGCCGCATTTGGCGAAAAAGAAGGTGCTGTTTCACCACGATAACGCACCAGCAAATTCATCCGGAGTTGTCGCCGCCAAACTGCATGAATTGCGTTATGAATTGCTGCCGCACCCTCCGTATTCATCTGATCTGGCTCCCTGCGACTTTTTCTTGTTTCCTAACATGAAGAAATGGCTCGCGGGAAAAAAATTTAGCTCAAACGAGGAAGTCATCGCCGAGATAGAGGCGTATTTTGGAGAGTTCGACAAATCCTATTTTTTGGGGGGGTTAAAAAAATGGCAGGAACGTTGGAAGAAGTGTATATTTCTAAAAAGAGACTATGTTAAAAAATAAAAAAAATTTTTGAAAAAAATTGTGTCTTCATTTCTAACACGGGTACTTATTGAACCGCCCTCGTAGTAGTGAGTGCATCATAGTACGTACAGAAAATTCTGCATTTTTTTGTTATATTTGCTTTAGATGCAAGATGACCGTATTGATTAATAGCAAGGGTGTTTTCGAAGAGTGGCTTTCATAAAACTGATTTCCTATTTTATTAGTAAATTAATCAAAACTGCCATTAGATAAAAGACATAAACGAAAACCTAAAATACTAATTTATTAGTTGACTGTTCGAAAATTAATTGCGTAGCAATTTATTATGTCTTTAATATGTAACGTTTGTATACTCCAGACTTGCTCTGTCTAACTGCAATTTCTTTATTTGGTTGTTTTTTAACGTTATACATTAACAAGATAATTAACTCAATAATAGTGATACCTAGGCCGTGCCAAACAACAATTGTTATTTAATGTATAAATTTATTTAGTTGTGATCAATTTAAAGGTAAACATAAACTTGTTTACTTCCGCCTAGGCATATTTCTTTAATAACGATAGAAATAGATTCGAACGTTCCCAGAAGGCTTTTTTTAAATAAGGAAAAGTTTTAATAAAAACCAGGAAGACCATGAATCGGAAAGCTTACAATAATTTCAAAAAAAGTAGAAAAGCAAGTGATCTGACGTCTATTGGATGTTGTTGACTTTTCTATTACGCTTGAACTTCATTTCAGAGACGTTTTGATTTTTAAATTAATATATGTAGAAGTAGAAGGATAAAATTCAAATTTAAACCTGTTTTGCAATTTGAAATACACAAAAATCCTAATAATTAACTGGTCGGGTATTTTAATCTAGGTACATGCCGAGCAATTACTTTGGGCTTTTATAATTCCCATGCTATCTCAATAACTATTGGTGTTAAAATAATTTTTTCTTTTTAGTGACCAAGAACTTTCCAAGACATGATGTCATACTTATGCTACGTATGTAGGCTGTACATACGTATTTGCGTCAATGACCCAAAGGCACGTACTAGTTTTGGTTTTATTACATAAACCTAATTTCTTTAAACAAAAAAAGCTCAAGTAATAAGAAGGCGCATTCAAATAATACATACTTAAGTAGTAATTTAGGGCGTGTCTTTGCAATTTGTTTGGTAGTCAAATAAAAAAGTGTCTTCATACAAGAGAAATAACACGATCTCCTGAAGCTACTTCTGTATTTAAGCAATTAATTATAAAATGGCAACTCGAGAGAGCTAGTTGTTTTCTGTTTAATGTTTCGTAGGAAGAACCTGTATTTGTTTTCCTGTACATCTATTTTTGTTTGCAATAATACAGGATCTCATAAGCCACAGATTCTAAACTAATTGCATACTCTGTTTTCTGCTAGATAAGCTTTAAATTTATCGTTTTTGTTATTTATACAGGGTTATGTAAATTACAGGCTATCATTAGAATTTTGGAAATTGTAAGAGACTCAAGGTGGTTAAATTGGGGCAAAGTATTTTTATGTTTAATAATAATCTAATCATTTGTTTTTGAAATAACTTCAAAAAACGAATTGTGTTTCGCTTTTCGGTTATAACTTTCTTATTATTAAGAATTTCTAGAATCGGCGAAAGCTTTCTACGGAAACTTTTTTGTTTCTAATATTCGATACCTATTCAAGTCTTCAAATGACGTTTCGGTTCTCCAGAACTTTAGTCCTAACATCTAATTCCCCTTATTACACTGTTTTGTTTGTTTAATTGTATATCTGGAGCTTTCTAAAATTCTTCATCAAGGGAATAGTAAATTGAGATTCTCAATTTGAGAATAAACTTTTTTTTATTAAAGTCTCTTCGACAGTTGATTTTCTATTCTAAATAAAAACATGTCAAATGATCTTGCGAAATGAAAAAAGTAAATCGAGCTGTATATCTGTTTGGGATATTAGTTAGGAATTTAAGCACGCTGTTATATGGGAAGCCTATAATATTAATAATTAGAGGGGGAAAGAAATGTAAGCATTTTGGATTCTTTTAGAAAATTAAATAGCCGTGATAATTTAAAGGCACGCAATATTAGTTGTGGTTGTGTGTAAATCCAAGAGAAAAACAGTTTAACCATAGATTTCTCAGATCAAAATAAATATGTTAACCTTTATTCGGTTTCAAAGATCTCAAAAAATTTATACAGTGTGTCGAAGATAAGGATGCACAGCATGGGAATCTTGGAAACGGTAAGAGATTTCTTTCTTCTGGGGTTATGTCAAGAATCATGTGCTCAACTAAAATTTTGAAGATGAACAGCAATTATTACAGTTGGTTACAGCAGCGTTCAACACAAAAAAAATCAAAACCAGATCTGCTACTGAAAATATTCTTTCACTAGGGGTGCTAGTGGCAGGCACACAAAATATTTTTCTAGCAAGTTGTACCAAATTTGGCATAGTAGCCTTTTTGGACTGCCAAAAATCTAATACATCCTGCACACATTCTAGATTAGAACTGCTAAATAGTAGATGGCACTCTCTTTCTAGTATGTTATTAAAAATTGCTGGCCCCGTATTACTTATAGAGTGTTTTTCTGCTAGCGACGATAAAAAGTCTGTTTTATCATCTTTTTTTCTGAATTCTCGTAGTTGTGCTCAATTCCGCTTAGAGCATGCTTTACCAAAAACTTGATAACATTCGTTTTTTTTTGAAGATAAATAATTGCAGCCATCTGTTAAATTTTGAAATCGGGAGTCCAGTAGTGATACTAAAACTTCTATCTCTGTAATAGGAAATCTGTGTTTAAAGTTCCTAAGCATACTCGCTTTCATAGTTTTGATAGCAGTAGTATCTTTTGGGTCGGCTTTTAAAATGGAGAATAATTCACTCCTGAAAACGAGTACCAGATTTAAAGTACTAACCTTTTGTTTACTTGGTATTTCAGTAATTTGTTTGAATTTACTTAAAAAACCAAGCAAGTCTTTAAATATTTCCCATTCTAGAGCAAAAAGTTCTAGATCACGTCTACCAGTTTTTTGAAGAATGACATTAATCAGATTTTTGTTTATCCTATCAATACTCTCCATCATCGTTAAAACGTTATTCCACCGTGTTTTAACGTCTAGCTTTAATATTTTCGGATGTGATGATGATTCTGCAGATAAGGCAGCTGATGTCACGGTCATTTTCGAAAAATAAAAATTCTTCTCCATCTATTTCAATGATTTTGTCAAGTATACTTCGTTACTTCTTGGCTACTTCATTTTCATGTAAAGAAGTTTTATACCGTAAATGTTTAACAATATCTCGTATCTTTTGTATCAGATCTTCAATAACGTCATTATCTTTAATTCCATCCACAATTGTCAAATTATGCAAAGCGTGCCCAAGGCATAAATGGTGTTCATAATTTCCTAGTTTTACAGCTCGACGTACATTTGCTCCAGAATCAGTTACCATATGTATTACTTTCTCACTGAGATAAAACTCTTCGGATATATTTACTATTTCAGACAAAATATTTTCCCCTGTATGTTGTTTTGATAAATATCTTGTAGCAAATGTTTGCGAAATTAAAGAAAACTCATCTTTAACAAAATGAACCGTAAAGGTGATGTAGCTTCTACTTCTTCTGTATTTATCAGTCCACGTGTCGAAGGTTAGAGAGCAAAACTTTCTCGGCTTTTCTAGGCGGTTAATCACAAATACTTTCATTGAATTGTACACGTCCATTAATGCACCTCTGCTAATGGTCGTCTGGTCAGGCAGATCAGCAGGTGATGATATTATACCATATTTCTGTAATAGAGTTATTACATTATTTCGTTGACGAGTGCATCTATGTAATGTTAAACTCAAATTTTCAGCAATGAATAAAATTAAAAATTATTTAACAAAATATACAGTGTTTTATAGCAGCTGTCGTAACAGATATCACAGCTACCACCAAAATTATAAGAAAAAGTTATAGAAAATATGATGCATACAATGGCAATATCACAACCAGCAAGATAATATTCAAGAAACCGTAAGGACTACTATTCGAAACAGAACAAATCTATATAAATAAAAATGAATCGCAAAAATGTATGAAGGCGTATCACTTCACAACGACTGAACCAAATTGGATAATTCTTTTTTTGTTGTGTTTGTTATTATCAGGAGAAGGTTTGTATAAAAGAAAATTTCCAAAAAAATGTACGGAAAGACGTAAAAAACATTTTTTCTCTTATACGTCATTTCGAGTGGTTCCCGAAGTATACAATAGATGGCGCCGCCGGCAGGGTGGCGAAAGTGTCGAAGTGTATGTAAGGAAGTTTTCCCTAACTTTGAGGTAATTTGAAAAATGTAATGGTCAAAAACTCCTTTTGAATAATACAAAAATCATACTACGTGTTTATTTATTGTGATCTTTAGTCACAAAACAAGTCGTACATTACATATTTCTCCGAACACATTCTTCTAAAGTACCAAATCAAAGAAGAATTTGAATAAAACATAAAATGTGTAGGTAATTCAAATTATGAAACTTGCAACACTTCAACATTCGAATACACTTTAATTAGCTAATGTCTCTCTTTTTTTGGTTATGGCGTAATACTCATTCGAGAGTCGGCAAACCATCGTCGCTCATTTTGTACTGTCCAAATGGAAAAACTAAAAATGTGGTTTATTACAAAGCTTTACAATAAAGTATATAAATTCTTAAGATTTTTCTTTTATTTTAATCGTAATTTAATTTCGAAATGGAAAATTGTCTTATTTTTTTCATTAGGTACTCCACCCGTGCGAAGCCGGGGCGGGCAGCTAGTTAATACATAAAATTATTAGCGAAATTACCAAAACTAAGTGATATTCTTTTTACATACTTTCTTGCATATTTAGGAGCATTTGTATAAAGCATAATTAATCAAATATTGAAGTTAACACGCGATTAATTATGCTGTAATACGACTGGGCTTTTAGTTATATGTATATATCAGTTTTTCGTTTATATACTTTACACAACCTTAAAAACATTAGGTAACTATTGGATGGTATGTTAGAATAGCAACTAAAGACGGCTGTGGAATAATAGTAAATCTCTTTATTAAACGGAAACACACACTTATGAAAACAACAGTGGCTTTATTTTATGGTCGAAAAACCAAAGCATATTGGTATTGTTTATTGATTGTTTATTATTTCTATCAATACAATATTATAGATCTGTTACCTAAATTTGAAACTAATAATAACAACAACTTACCATCATAAAGTCTTGCATTCCTGCTCCTCTTACAGAAGAGAATGGCATTAAATCTCTACACATCATCAACACAAGATTTCTTGCCAATAACCAGCTTTTTGAAGATGAGATCGAAGTCACTGATGTTGATTGAACTTTATGAGTAGATTTAAAAAACGATTGTATTCTAATATTTGTAATTGGTTATTAAATATAAAAGTTATTGTGTAAACTTACTGTAGGAAGGCATCAGTTTCTTCCGGTGCAGATTTTGCATTTCCTAGGCAGATTGCGCAAAACAGTTTGTCGTCTAAAACTATTTTCTTCTTTTTTTTATTTATAATTAGATTTCCGAAATATCTTCATACAAAACCGGTTCTATTTTTCGAGAACAACGTATTAACAGTAAAATTAGAAACAGAATTTCTTAATATAGCAGTATCACCGTTTT